>CM076584.1:37133362-37186144 GCA_034641835.2 Pinus albicaulis | reverse complement strand
ACCCATCCCATTGAGGAGAATCGGAAACACCTTTGTTGTTTTCCTCTCAGGTGCCCCCTTTTAATATAAAAAATTCTTTCAAATACATAGTTCTTGTCTTATCTATTGGATGCATGGAGTGACATTTTATTTTCACTGCTTAATGTCTTCTATGCTTAGATTTGGATTTGTGTAGCTTTATTTGGATCACCTAACTGCAGACTTAAAGAAATTGGCAACCATAATCGATGTTAGGGCTATTTTTTATGTGTAGCTAAAGTGGTCTTTTTCCGACGAAAGATTCATACTAACACTAACAAATTTGTTCCATACCCTACGCACAAAATTGGGTATCAAATATTCGGAGAAACATTTGGTGCTGAATTACCACAATTGTCTGCAAAAATACATTTAGGAGGAAATGGAGTTCCTCAACATCTCCTCGCTTGGTGAAACATACCGGTATGGTGTGAATATTGAGTAGAAGTTCAAACAGAAGAAGCAAGATTTTGGATATGCGAATCAAAATCAAGGGAAAGGTTCCCCCAAACCGTAGAACAAAGGACAAATCCAAGGCGAGGCAACCTAGGATAACCTGCCAAATCCACAAACAAAGAACAACACCACGAAGCCAAAGAAGGACATGGGAAAGTGGTGTGAGTTCCATAAGAGCTCCACTCACAACACAAGTGAGTTTCGAGCCAAGAAGTCACTGATGGTCGAGTTGAAGGATTTTGAATTAGATGCATGCTTAAACTATGAATCATAACCTAACAAGGGGAGTGATAAAGGAAAGAAAATTATCGATGTGAAGCCCAGCACCATGGTTGCCACCACGAAGATCCAGAAGGATGAATCGAAAGATTCAGAGGAGGAAGAGTGCCTCTTCCATTCCCAAATGTGGGTAAAGGGTTCCCCGTTGTATTTCATTGTTGACATCGGGATCCAAAATAACCTAAATTTAGTAGAGGTTGTGAAGAAGATGGGCTTGCTGACCACAACACACCCACAATCGTACACCATCGGGTGGCTTCACTAAGGAAGGGATCACTGCGTTAGCCAGCATTGTCGCCTTCTTGACAACATCAAGCCCTTAATAGATGAGGTATTACATGACATTTCCCCTCTTGATGTTTGTGATGTATTATTAGGCCAACCATACTTGTGGAAGTGACATGTTGTGTATGAGTCCCGACCTCGCAATGTTATTGTTACTTTGGGAAATAAGTTGTACAGGATACCAGAGGTAGTACCACCTGCCTCCATCTCTTTTTTTATTGAAAAACAATGCAGTAAGCTCATTTCCAAAACTGAGAAATTTTTTTTCCTAATGATCCACCCTCAGGGCAAGAAGAATACTATGGCCACGACCCCCAGAAAAAGCTCCTCCGCACAACAACAACAAATGGACAAGGTTGTGGAGGAGTACGAGGACATCTTCACCTCACTCACAGAGGTTCCTCTGCACTGTCAGGTCAATCACCCCATTGATCTGACCCCAGGTGCACCGCTGTCCAATGGACCAATATATCAGCGCTCTATTCTGGAGAATGATGAAATCGAGAGGTAGATTCAGGAGTTGCTGCAGAAAGGTCACATCTGGCCGAGATCATTGCCTTCTGGGAGCCTGATTGTGTTGGTGCAGAAGAAGGATCAGACTTGGAGACTCTATATTGACTATCGGTCGATGAAGAAGATCATTGTCCGGAATAGGTACATGATCCCACAGATTGATGACCTTTTGGACCAACTCAATGGGGCAAAATATTTTAGTAAGATCGACTTGAATTCCGAGTATCGCCAGGTACCAATTGAACCCTCCAATATGTGGAAGATTGCCTTCAAAGCCAAGGAGGTCCTGTTTGAATGGTTGGTCATGCCTTTTGGGTTGATGAATGCTCCTGCAACATTCATGAGGCTCACGGACGACATCTTGCAGCCATTAACCAACTCATTTGTAGTAGTGTACTTGGATGACATCTTGATCTTCAGCCAGACTTGGGAAGAGCACCCCCACCACATCTAACATGTCCTCCAAACACTGCGACAATGCAAGTTGCATGCCAATTTTGAGAACTTCACTTTTGGCATGACCCAGGTTCATTATTTGGGATAAATTATTGATGAGCGGGGGGTGAATGCGGATCCAACTGAGATCCAAGTCATTCAGAATTGGCCAAACCCAACCACTCTAACCGAGCTGTACATCTTTCTGGGTCTTGCTAATTTCTACCGCAGGTTTGTGTTTGGATTCTCTCATATCACTTGGCCCTTTATTCAAGTCACCAAGGGAGGAGAAAAAGCAAAATTATTTTGGTATGAATCTGAATAGAAGGCGTTCCTAGATTTGAAACATCACCTCTTCTCTACCCCAGTGCTCACATTACCAGAATTGAAACCACCATTTGAGATCGAGACAGATTCCTCTAACTATGTTATTGGGGAAATTCTTACTCAACAGGGGCATCTAGTGGCATATCACAGCGAGACATTGTCTGACACAGTCTGGAAGTATCCCACTTATGACAAAGAGATGTATTCCATTTTGCATGCTTTCTGACAATGGAAGCATTACATTTTGGGGAAGGAAATGGTCATCCACACATACCACCAACCCTTGTAGTTCACATAGACACAGTGGAAGGTGCATAATGATCGCCATCAAGAGTGGTCCACATATCTATAATAGTTTCATTGGAACCTCAAGTAAAAGAAGGGCAACACCAACAATGTCGCATACTTCCTTAGCTGACCCCCGATTGTAGCGCTAACCACCATGCTCAACTCTTGTGGGCACGAGACTTGTGATTGGCTGCTTCTGTACAAGAGCGATCCAAAATTCGGCCACACATACAAGACACTCTTGGAGGGTAACCAAGTTCCAAATTTTCACCTCAAGGATGCACTGATATTTCACCTAGGACACCTTTGTGTTCCTTCAAGAGAGCTTGAAAATATGATTTGGGAAGTACACTACAATCGGGTCATTGGGCATTTCAGGGTTGAGAAAAAAATGGCAGCACTACATCAGTATTTCTATTAGCCGAACCTTCGACATGATGTCGGTAAGTACATCAGATCCTGCACTACTTATGCCATTTCCAAACCGGCCATCAAGAAGCAAGGCCTTTATACTCTATTGCCTAACCCTAGTCGACCTTGTTAATCCATCTCCATCAATTACATGTTGTGCCTTCCTTCTACTAAGCATGGCAATGACTGTGTTTTTGTGGTCGTCGACAAATTCTTGAAGATGGCCATTATGGCGGCCTGCAAGAAGAATATCATAGCAGAATCCACTACTAAACTCTTATTTAAACGAGTGTGGGTATACTTTGGTATCCCACAGTCTATCATCTCATACTGGGACAATAGGTTCCTCAACACATTTTTTTCCAGCCTCTATTCATTGATGGACACCAAGCTCACTAAGTCCACAAATTTCCATCCCAAACTGATGGCCAGACAGAGGTCGTCAATAGGATGATCGTACACATTCTGTGCATGTACTACTCGAATAATCCACGCACATGGTAATGAGAGACTCCCCTATATACAACGCAGCTATAACCAGGAACTCCATAACTCAAGTGGCCACAACCCCTTTCAGGTGCGCTTGGGATTCCAGCCACTATGTACCATTGACGTAGCCATGCCATTTGTAGCTACTTAGGCCAATTCATCTCATGTCCAGTCTGAAGCTGACAAAGAAAACAACTTCATTGAGCACATTCAACACATTCACCAACATGTTCTTGACATATTGGAGAGAGCCAATGTTAAGTACAAGCAACGACATGATCAACATTGCGTTCCACACAACTTGCAGGTGGGCGAAAAAGTGTGGCTATATTTGCATAAGGAGTGCCTCGTTGGACACCACCGCAAGCTTTGACCACTTTGATATGGGCCATATAACATCACCAAGGCTCTAGGGAAAAATTCCTTCGAGCTTAGTATTCCACCATTCCTAAGTCTGCAGCCAGTGTTCAATGTGGACCACCTTTGACCCTACTTTCCACCTCTATTGGGCACATGAGACATGGTAGAAAAACTCACACCAACATATTTAAACCCAAACTATATGGAACAAGCCACAACTAATCAGATTGTGGACATACATATTAAGAAAAAATGCTAACAGAGGATCCAACTATATTGATTTTTCAAAGCAGGCCAACTCCCTCACCAGGGAAAGTGGCTCACTAGGGACCAAGTTCAACAGAAGTTTCCTCATCTCATGAAGGAACTCAACGCAATGGGGAAAATTTCTTCCTAAGGGGGGAGGAATGATCTAGGTGGATATTGGTGGCCACCTGCCTATTCCACTTGGACCCCCACCATTGTTTCTTTCTGTTTTTCAGTTTCCTTAATTGTAGCATAATTTACTATTTTTTGCAGTTTTTGGGGTCCTGAACTTTCGGAGTTGTTTTGAGTCCCTAATCGAATATGAGTTGAAGAATTAATATTCGTTGTCAACAGTGTATTTCTTGGATATCTCTTTCTAATGAGGTATCATGTGCATCAAATGGATATTGTATGAAAAATTTACGACCCTGGGAAATTGATGTACCAATTTACCCCAACAGGGCCCATAGTTTGGTGTTTCATCTCCTAAGGTTAGGTTTTTGGATGCTTACGGCTTTCCATTGTTCTCAATAATAAATAGGCCTTCTAGCCCCATTTTTCACAGTTCAGAGGCCTATAGCCGCCACATCTCTCCTCAGAGATAAGCTACCAACGTCCTAGCTAGTTTATTTCCATTTTTTGTGTAAGAATATTTGAGTTATGTGATATTAATGAAATGAAGTCTTATTTCTGCTAGATATTTTCATTTATGTCTATTTCTATATTTTATTGCATTCCTTCATAAGTTTGGATCAGGCTCGCTCATCAATGGTTCATAAGTGGGCTCGCTCATTAAATGTTTATGTTGGATTTTTTTCTTAGTGTTAATATTGACCAAGCTTAATAGTTAACTATTAATCTTACGAGAAAAAAAATCTCTTAACCATTAATCCCACTTAATATGTATAAATTAAATGGTAGGTAACTGTTGAAAATAAGCATCAAAACATTTACTTCATAATTTTTTTTCTCGTGCATGCTCAAACATGGAGCATCATCCCAAGAGTGCCGAGAGAGAATTGAACCCATGATATGTCAATAACAAAGGTAATATATGACCGCTCAATAGCAAAGGCACTTTAACTACAAGGACTCAGCCAATTGAGCTAACCTATTAGGATATCACTTACTTCATAATACCTGTCACATTCTTTAAAAAAAAGGAAAATAAGAAAATTAACTAAACTATAACTTTGTTTTAAATTATCATTATTAATTAAAAAAATAATATATAAGCTAAATATATACATTTGAAAAAACATGGAACAAGATTCTTATCCATGGAGATTCTTAATCTAAATAGTAATTTCTACAATACTATGGATTATCAATATCACATGCCTAAAAAACCATAACTCATTTTATATGGCACGTGATCATATGACATTTATTAATTAATTAATTTAATTAAAAGAGAAAAAAAACATAACTGGAGATAAAAATCAACATTTGATTTGTGGATACTACTAAGAATATTCTATAATATTCCATGAAAGCTAAATTCCTACCATTCATCTAATAATTATTGATAATTAAATTAAAATTATGAAAGCTATATATATATATATATATATATATATACTTTTATTTATTTCAAGAATATTTTGATTATTAGAAGTGAGGTCAAAAAATGATCCCACTTCATGAGATTCCAAAATATTCTTAAATTATGCAATCAAGTTTAGTTTAACGTTGTCATATAAATGATATTATTAGAAAAATATAAAGCAATAAGGGGGAACAAATTTTGTAAGTTATATTTTTTAATCGTTTAAAAATAAAAATATAATATATTTAATTTTAAGGTCATTGTCAAGATAGACACTAAATTGGTCTATGAGACCCACTTATTGTGAGACAAGGAACATGTTTGGTTAGTTTTGATAAGACTCGAAGACTAGGTTCCCCCACCCATATGACATCTTGGCTCTTGTTTTTTTTTAACATGAAAGAGTACTAGTTATATTAATCCATGTCTAGTTGCGACTAAAAACGAGAGATTTGCAATTTCATTACAATTCCACTGCTGGGCTTTGTAAGCTGCAAGTGCAGTCTATCTAACTAGACCTATTTTTCCTTCAAAATTTTAAAACAGGACTAGACAACTACTATTATACTGAATAATATTTATGCAGATTATCCATAGTGTTATGGTGAACTTGTCGATGTTTCAAATCCCAAAGGGCATCCATCTTCAAGATAGATTCTTGAATTGATAATCTTATTCAATTGATAGCCACAGAAGCTTGAAAACCGTTACTATTATACTAGTATAAACTTTACAAAATTGTGATAGGAGAAAAATACACATAAAACTAGACAATTTCATAACAGATTAATCATCTGGGACAGTAGGACGGTGGAGGTTGAGGCCAAGGTTTTTTTTTGTTGGATAGGAATTATGCTTAAAAATTTGAATTTGGAGGTCCTTGAGCATGCTTCGATGCGCCCATACTTCATCTTCAAGCTGGCCATTTTTCTTTATTTTCTCCATGTTCAGTTCATGCATCTCACTTGCCTCGATCCTCTATTGGTCAAGGAGAAATTGCAACTCGGCGATATTTGCTCTTAATTCAGTGTGCTCACTTGAACATGTTCCAAAATTAGGGGGAGAGTATGTGGCCATAGGAGGGAATTTTACCCAATTTTGCACAATGTTACCTGCCACCCTTCCCGAGTGTGGACAGAGGCATCCCCAAGAACCTGAATCCATGGAAAATAACACAATGAGACCTTCAACCCAACTTCTAGTCATTTTTTAAGGCACCAAATACTTAACATAATTCTATAACAAATTTTTCCCACAAGACCGAACCAGATTAGCCTACGAAAAAGTCACCCTAGACTGGGGATAGGGGCATCCCCCATCCACTAATACCATCTAGTGGCAACCTAAACCCTGCTAAATATACCTACCTGTTAGAATGAATTCTTAACGCAAGTGTACGAAAAGATATCACTTTAGCCGCACATGACAAAAAACCCTAACAACAAATATGGTTATCTAATTTCTTAGATCTGCAATAGATAGTCGAAAAAAATGAAAAACAAACCCAGATCTATGCAAATAATGCAGCTAAACAGTAAAATGAAATAAGAGTTTCTCCAAAATATCCAATGGACAAGACAAAAATTATAAATATTTTTTTGTATTATATTAACACCTGGGATGGGAACTCAGAATGATGTTACGAGTCCCCCTCAATGGGATGAGTTCTTGGATGTCCTCAAACGCTTTAGCTTTAGAGTTTCTCTCTCAATGGTGTAGAATAACCAAGACGTGTAGAAATCAAAGGGAGATCTATAAGAAAAAAGAAAATAAAAGTAATCAAAGTATGACAATGATAAAAGGATCAAAGTCTGACCATGATAAAAGGATCAAAAGTCAGCAGTGAATGGAAAACCCTCCTATTTATAAAAAAAATATTGAGTTATCCTTGATAATGGTGCATAATAAAATATTATTAACCAAGATCTAGATCTAACTGCTTGGAATATTTTATTATATTTTGTTGGAGGGAAAAGGAATTTAAATTGGTTAAATCCCTTTATTTAGAAATAATAAACAAATAAAATAATTATTTATCATTTCAAGGATGGGATCAAGGAATAATTTAACAAATAATGATTTATTTTATTATTCCTTTAATGATTTAGTCAAATTTAACAAGGAATATTAATTAAATAATGATTTAATTAATTATTCCTAGAGAATAATAAGATAAATAATGATTTATCTAATTATTTCTCATTAATTGGGTTAAATATGACCATGAATATTATTAAACAGAGGTTTAATTAGTTATTCCTAGAGTAAAATCAAATAAATAAGGATTTATTTAATTATTCCTCATGGGGTTTTCTATTTGGACGAGAAATAACTTAATAAACTATGGTTTATTAAATTATTTATTATACCGAAACCAATTTTACTATGGTAAAATTGGTCTTACATGGTGTATTTCAATCCATCTAAATGTAAATGGTTAGATGACCAAAAATTGGTGTAACAGATTACCCCCCAACGTGCGAGCAGTAGGAGCAAATCGTATGACCGAAGTATGTTGTAAGAACACAATCACTAGACACCGAAGGGGATTCATAGAGAGAGAGATGTAAGCAAAGTGAAGCATGAGAGGATGATAAAATATCACACCAGTGTGCTATTTTACACAGGACGCACCGATTAAAAAAAATCTATTTTTTTTTTAAATTCATGCAAGGGACGACATGGATTGGGATCCGACTCTGCAAGTTGTCCCACGGGTTAGATGTTATAGGCCTATATATATAGCAATAAAAACCCTATAAATCTAAAATGAAAAGCCCTAATTCTGAAGTCACAAAAACAGGAAGAAGAAAGGGAAGAAACAAAAAGAATCAAGGGCTTAGCGTAAGAATGGATTTTTTTTCCTTAAAATGAACAGTAAAATTTAAAATTTTTACTTACCATGTATTAAATCAAGCAGAAATTGTTAAAAAAAATAATTATTACAGTAACATTTAACATTTTTACAATACTACAGGGGTTGAATCACCAAATGTTTGAAATTATGATTCTCTGAATAATGTTGTAGTTCGAAAGTATTTCGCTGCTCCACAATGCTCTCATGCTCTCTTGCTCCAGGTATGTCTCTCGTGCAAATCTCTCCCTAAAAGGTTTCGCAAAAATAAAGAAATAACGAATAGATTTTACTATTTAAAGGATTTTTTTATGAAGTTAGATTTCCAAAAATAATTTTTAGCCCATTTTTCAATTTACCACATTTTTTTTCACTTTAAAAAAATAAAGTTGTGTTTTTTTTATTTGTGGCTATTGGATGTGTTTGTTATCTAACCGCACCAGTGCGTCAATTAATAACATAACACCAGTGCGCAGTAACTAAAATGCATCGGTGTGGTTAACTGTACATTAGCACTGATAATAATAAGTCCATTTTTAAGGCACCGAAATGACTTTTAGGTATGTACACCAAAATTTATTATTGATTTTGCTCAAATGTAGGGAGAAAATATCATTTTTTTTTGGTAAGTTAAGCTACTCTATTAATTCGAAAACATAGAAGTTACATATGCTACAAGTTGGGTTGGTAAGATGCGCTTAACCAATCCTAGCCTTTGTTACACAGTTTCTAGGTTGCCTCAGGGGAGGAAACGAGCTCGAACAAAACTTAAACATAAAATTACATTATGCGTAGTAGCATTGGCATATCTAAGAATCACAAAGTAAATAGTTGAAAAAAGGCACTGATGACAAGCTTGAAAAAAAAATATAGGAGAACTGTGCAGCTGCGCAGGCTTCACATCTCGTCTCCATCATCACTATTGGGGACCTCCTCCTCAATGGGGCAAGCAAAAGCCTACGTAGCAACTTCCTCTACGTCAGCTATTGTACCCTTGGCCTTGTGGACCGGTGCGCAGAGGATGGGGCAGTCTGTATCTACATCGTCGGGAACACACGTCCAGATGCCATCGAAATCCATCATCTAGATGTCTGAATCCGCATCTTCCTCCTCCTGAACCTACATCAGGTTAGTTTTGCGGTGTTGGAAGTGCGTCAGGGGAGAGATGGTGGAATTTCGCGGGCTTCGTCTTCCTCTATACGCAGCTTGCCTAGAGGCTTCTGTAATATGCTCTGGATCAGGGCTCTGTCTCGCAAAAGTGCTGTAAGAGGAGCCTTCCATCGACTCTAGACGATTTTCCTTGCCACGGTGATAATGGACAGGGAGAGCTCGTCTCTGTCCTCCTCAGATAGTTCGTTGACGAAGTCTGGGAGCCATTACGCATAGAGGTTGGGGGGAGTAGTTCATGAAAGGGTACACAAAAGGGAAAATAGCGTTGTTGCTAAGGGGGTAGGAGTAGGTGGGGAGAAGGTGTGCAAGGAGGGGTGTAGCAACACAAAGGAGACTACCTAGCACTACACTGAGAGTAGAGCTTCACAACCGTCTAAAGTTAGGGAGAGGCCAGAGCAGAGTTAAGGAGGTGAAAGGCAAAGATAACAGTGTGAGTATTGAAAGGGGATGAGAGCTCATATTTTTAAAGGGGCAGGGGTATGTGCGAGGAGGGAAGCAATGAGTAAGATTATCATGAATCTGCGTGCTGTGATTGATTACCTGAGTAGGCTCGAGGGAAGGGGGGTGGCTGAAATATGGGTTAATCATAGTGGTCATTAATGGTGATAGATGCGAGGTGATGCTCTAGACATGGTGACGCGGTGCTCGTCCTCTCATCATCATTGTTGATTCTGTGAGTCTCCTGCAAGTAGCCAACGGCTTGAGGATCTGCAACAAGTGAGGCTCTACGCAGGGGATCTCCATCTCCCGTGGAGTGTGGGATGTGATTGTCAAGCATGTAAATTCTGTTACCCAAATTTGGGGGGAGCAGATCCTTCTGAATAAGATTGAGGAAATCCTGTTTGATATATTCCCCCTCAACCTGAGTTAGGGTGGAGTGATGCAACTCACAGTTGCTTTCCACCCCTTTGCTCGCTAGGAGATCCGCAAAAGAGTTGGCTTTCCTGCAAACGTGACCAAAAGTGATGGCTATGTGGTTGTGAATCAACAGTTCCAACACCTTGAGCTTATGGCAAGTCTCTAATTGTTGGATACTTGTGAGGAAGTCGTGCCTTGGAGGATTTTTGTGGCAACCATAGTTATGATTTGTGAATATCCCTCCATTTCTAGAGGGAAATATTGAAAATAGATGGCAATTTGAATACCTTGTATAAGCCCCTCCAACTGCGTTGAATTATTGTTGTCCCAACCTATGTTCCCGTAGTAAATCCTAAGAGGATCTCCTTGATAGTTCCTGATAATACCTCTGAAACCAGCATTTCCAGGGTTGCCTTTGGACGCTCCATCAAAATTTCATTTGAAGAAGCCATTAGAGGGGGGAAACCATTTTTCTGGAGCAGAGGTTCTACCTGCACTTCTAGGATTGATGTCCATGGGAGTGTTTAGACTCATTTTCCAATTTTTCCATATGTGGCATTCTGTTGCTAAGGTGGGGAGGCCCTCCTGACTCCAAGATTCTAAGGCCAGATTTTTAGAGAGGTTGTTGTGGATATTGTCCCAGATCTGCTCTCAAGTGGTTTCCTTCTCCTTGAAGATGTGGTTGTTTAGTTCCTTCCAAATGTTCCAGATTAGGATGCCCAGAATGCTCTGCCATAGTCTATTTAGGAGAGTGTTGGTGTATGTTTTGTCCTGCTAGCTACTGATGGTGTTAATGATGTTGCCCCTTGATCGCTTGGAACATCGGCATAAGGCAACAATTTTGTCCCACAAGAAATTGGTGGTAGGGCATTGGTCCAACAGGTGGTCGATGGTTTCCAAGTTATCTGAAATAAAGGGCATTTGGAGGGTCCTACAAACTTCTGGGTATGTGTTATATTCTTTCCACGACTATCCCCACACGTTGTACGTTGCGCTGGGCCCAGCAGGGGGGTCACAGAGGGGGCAGCAGTCCCCCCTGTCGGGATCCGGGGCAGCGCCCTAGCGAATTTTTTTTTGGTGTGCGGTCCCACTCATAGGCAGACCCACCCATGTTTTGTGCATGAGTTTGCACATGGTTTTTTGGGGTACAATGGTTTTCGGCCCTTGGTATTTTGTAGATCCGGTCAAGAGAACTACGGTTATGTTCTAATCCAGGGTTAATGGATTGGGGTTTATGTATGCTTCAGCATGTATATATATGTGTTGTAACACTAAAAGGAATATAATGAAAAATCAAGCTGGTCATCCCAATTTGGGATCCAAGGGAAAATCTCTATGTTTATGTGTTTTATGTTTTATGCTCTCACTATTGTTTATTTTATGTTATAAGATTGTGTAGATAATTTCTGTTCAGGGTTAATACCTACACAAACCCCCTATTCAAAATATTCTCCCATGTTAGGATGCGTCGTTTACTGAGCAGCCACATGAATTTAGCTATTTTAGGCCATATATTGGCCTTCCATATCTTTTTCCAGACGAGGTATGTTGGTCTGGGGTGCTGCTGATGAAGAATGTCGTAAGCTTCCTTGGTTGAGTAGTTTCCGCTGGGCATATGCCCCCAGCAGAGGATGTCAGGTCCTATTTTTACTCTGATTTTTCTTTTTGTACTGAGCTCCTCCTAGATTTCTGTGTGGCTTTTATTATTCCAGTTGTCTTGCCATATGCTCGTATGAAGCCATTGCCTATACTCTTGTGAGGTGTTTTCCATCTAGAATTCTTGAGCCTTCTGTCTTTGCCTTCCTTGGAGAGCCTCACTCCATAGAGGTCTAGGGAAGATGGAGGCAAGGCTGGGCATCTGTTTCTAGGATTCCTCCCATAATATTGCTTGGTTACCACTTCGCAGCACCCTGAAGCTATGACTTTGGATCATCCTTTTTTGGTTGCTTGCTTCTCTCCAGATTTGGGATCCAACTAGATCTAGGTTATACCTGATGAGATCCTCCTTTGGCCAATAGGGTTCATGCTTGGCTACCCATAGGTTGGCCCATGGAGTGTTAGGGTTGGAGACCCCTTTCCACCAAATGATGGCTCCCATTATGGTATTGTTGTGCTCAGGGTCACACAATCCTAGTCCTCCCTGACTTTTAGGGGTGCAAACATACTTCCAATTGACTAAGGCCCATTTGTTTTTTTCTTTGGTGCCTCCCCATAGAAAATATCGTTGCAAGTTGTGCATGGCTTTGAGGACCCATTTGGGAGCTACAAGTACTGAGAAGAGATATATAGGGAGGGATTGCAAGACAGATTTAATGAGGACCAAGCGACTAGAAATTTTAAGGGTGTGATGGGTCCAGTTGGATAACCTAGCTTCCATTTTGTCCAAAAGAGCTCTCCAAGCAGAGTGATTGATGGATGAGTCAGTCATGAGAGCTCCTAGGTATTTGGAGGGCAGATAAGCAATGTAGAATCAAAGGATGCAAGTGATGGTGCGTTGGGTTAGAGGGGAAGTGTGAAATAAAAATATCTGTGATTTCTCTAGGTTGATCTCTGTGCCGGAGGCCTCAGAGAAGGATTCGAGAACATATTTGAGGGTTCGGGCTTCTTAGACCAAGGGATAACCCAAAATCATATTTTCATCCACAAATTGTTGGTGAGAGGAGGGAGGTAGGTTGTGGAGGGGTAAACCAAGCAGGGCACAAGTCTGGACTGAGCTTTTGATAAGGTGGTCCAATCCTTCTTCCATAATGATGAAGATAAAGGGAGAGAGAGGGTACCCTTGTCTTATGCCTCTCGAGGGGTTGAAGTTAGCAGAGGGGATGCCATTGACCAAAATGGAAAGAAAGGGGGAGGTGATGAGACACATGATCCATTGAACCCAGGTATGATTGAAGCCAAAGGCTAAAAGAATTTTTTTGATGTAGTCCCAACTGAGTTTATCAAAAGCTTTTGATAAGTCAATTTTGAGAAGCATGCCCAGTTTTTGGTGGTTTTGAGGGAGTGAATGAGTCCATGGGTTAAAATGATTCCATCAAGAATCTTCCTACCTTCCACACAACCTATTTTCTCCAGGGAGATGATGAGGGGAAGGAGCTTCTTCAGCCTGATAGCTACAACTTTGGAGATAATTTTGTAAATGACATTGCAGAGAGCTATAGGTCTGTACTTACTTGGCGAGGTTGCATTGTATTATTTTGGTACCAAGTGATGAAGGTGGCATTTAGCACAGGTAGAAGCCAATGGGTGGAGTGTGATTCCTCCACTACATCCGAGACTTCGTTTTGGATGGTCTCCCAAAAGAAATGGAAGAGGTTGGTGGTGAATCCATCGAGACTTGGAGCTTTCCCTGCCCTCAACTGGAAGACTGCCTGTTCCACCTCAGGTGGAGTGGTAGCTACAAGCAGCATCCTGTTATGTTCATTTGTTATCAACTTGGGGATGTGTTGAGTTATTTCCCCAATGGCCTCTTGCCTCTGGTGGTTGGGTTCTTGAAGGATGTCCCTAAAGTGATTGCACATCTCCTCAGTGATGGCCTCTTGCATTTCCAACCTTTCCCCCATTTTTGTTTTGAGGGCAGTAATTCTATTATGCATCGTGTGATGAATGGTGGAACAGTGGAAGAATTTGGTATTTCTTTCTCCCTCTTTGAGCCAGTTGATTCTTGATTTTTGTCTCCAAAGGTCTTCTTCCTGGTTCTGTCTTTCTTCCAGCTGAATAGTTAATGTTTTCTCCTGATGTTCTGACTCAGCTGAGCGCCCCTCCTGGATAATATTTTGTTGTAGTTTCTTCATTTTTTCCTCCAGATATTTTTGTTCTGTGAATATATTTCCAAAGGTTATTTTGTTCCAAACTTTCAGTTAGCCTTTGAGTAGTTTTAGTTTTGTTTGGAACTAGAGAATTTTGGTACCTTGAGGAGGTGCTATGGAGGACCACCAATTGGAAACCATTTCCTTGAACCCCAGCTGCCGAAACCAGCAATGTTCGAAGTGAAAAGGTTTAGGAGCATGCTTACCTGGTTGTGACCATTGAAGTTGTATCGGCCAGTGATCGGATCGTGCCGATGTGATGATGGTGGCATCTATGTTACCTCTGAGCCAGATGAGATCTTCTGTAATGAGGAATCTATCCAATATTGAGGCTATATGATGGGCACCTCCTCTTTTGCTGTTCCATGTGAAGATTCCATTGGAGCTGTGTAGATCTATGAGGTTATTACTCTGGATGAACTTCTTGAATCCATTACTATCCAATTCTAGAGGCATCCTTTTTCCTTTATTTTCTTGAAGATTGGTTATCATGTTGAAGTCTCCTCCTAAGAGCCAGAGAGGGAGGGATTGTTGTTTGCTGATTTCCACTAGGTTATCCAAGAACGCCAATTTTTGTTGGGCATTTTGTGGAGATTAGACTTTTGTGAGCAGACCATGGATGTCCATGCCAATCAGGTGAAAGTTGGTCTAGATGAAGTGTCTGTTAGCATGAAAGTTCTCTAAGGAGATGATTTGGGGGTTCTAGATGATTTCCAGGCCTCCAGATGCCATGTTTTCATCAACCTCTATTGTATTTCTACCTTTCCAAATTTTTATGAAGATGGTATCCAAAGTAGTGTTGGAACATTTGGTTTCTTGCATGAAGAATATGGTTGGTCGTTCCTCAATAATCCATTTCTTTATGATCTTGTGCTTCGTGGGGCTGTTGAGCCCTCTTATATTCCAAGAGATGAGCTTCATGGGATATGATTGGAGGTGTGGGAATAGAACCTAGACAGCTTGGGGAATCACCCGGATTCCACCATTTTTTTCCCAATTTCTATCGTTCTTTGAAGGGTTGTTTTCCTGCCCCTTTTGTAGGACTCTTTCATGAAGTATTTTATGTTTATGAGTGTGTCCCCCTCAATACCCAGGGAGGGGAGCTTCTGTGCTCTGGTGAGGATTTCCTCCATTTTTTGGACTTGTTGCTCTGGGATTGATTTGTAGTCCTTCTTTTTTCAAGCATCCTCTAACCTAAAGATATTGAGACCTTCCAAATCTATGCTTTCTAGTTGTTCCTCCATCACTTCTGGGATCTGTTCCATAATCTGTTCTTTTCCCTTAAGCACATTTTTTTCCCCTGCGGCATTCATAGTTGGTGGTTTCAAGAAGGTCTCAAGGGGGACTTTGTCCTGTTGATATTTTGAGGACTGGGCCTGCTCCATGGAGGTATGCTCAGCTTCGATGACTGATTCGAGTTCATTTTCATTTAGCTGATTTAAGGTTGTGAATTTGTTGCTAGTCGTGGGTAATTTGTTATTCTATTGAGGGATAGCTCTCCTGTTGTGTCTTTTTTTTCTTGCTACCTTTATGAATCCTTCTGCTTGCTGTTCGTTTAAATCCTTTTCTTATGTATATTTCCTATTTAAGGGACAATTTATGAAGAGATGCCCATGTTGGTGGCACTTTCTGCATCTAAAAGGAATGTGCTCATAATCTACATTTGTGTCCATTCAAAATATTCATGCATCAGACTTACCTCTCCTGGAAGTGGTTCAGCCAGGTTCATGTAGACACATATTCGGGCATAGGCTATGTAGTGGTTGATCTTGGTCTCTTCTGTGATCTTGATGAACTCTCCTAGGGCATTGCTAATGTCTCCAAGGGTTAACTCGTCCCAATAGTCTTGGGGGAGAGAGTAGAGTCAGAACCAGACCGATGCCCAAGTGAGATCCTGTTTATCTGGGTTGAAACACTCAGTCCAAGGTCTGAGGTATAGACCTGTAGTGTTGAAAAAACAAGGGCCCCCATCCATGATTATATCTTTTTCTTCAGAAAAAGTGAAGAGTACATTAAAGAAGCCTTTCACGCACAACTGTAGGTCAATATGGCCTTTTTGTTTCCATTTCGAGGCTATCCATCCTCTCAATGCTTTTTCCATGGGCCAAAAGCCCATGAACTTCCATATCAGTGTGTGATCCTTCATGAGCTGGATTCTGCCATTGATGCAGTGCGCAGGGAGTTCTATTACTATTTCCTTGGCATTCTTAGGTATGCATGTTGTTGATTTAGTGATCTTTGCTGCTTATGCTTGTGTATTTTTCAGTTGCACTGTGGGTGCCGCCCCTGTATTTTCTTGAGACGAGCCAGAGTTGTGCTAATTGACGTTATTAGCCCCTGCTGCCACCCTTATGGGAGGTTGGCCTGTGAGGGGGGGAGCAACCATCCCCCCAATGGAGTTAGTCATCAGTGAGCCTAAATCTATCCATGTGAGAAATCACAATCTTTCAGTCTAGGGGAGGAGGTTTACCCAGGGCAGCCAATGCCGAAACCAGCAAACCCTAGGTCATGGAGGTCGGCCTGGTGCAAAGCTCTGCTAGGATTTTCTTTGTTAGATCTACCCAGGGAGAAAATATCGTAATTATATCGAATGGAAAATTCTTCAAAAGCCAACTTGTTCCATAATATTTCTCAAATTCCATCGTGGAGTTCTCCCTATCCATCTTGAGACGTAATATTTACTTCATATTTTATTTATATTTTCATTATCTAATTGAATTTTTTTAATCCATGTAAATCAGCTAAATAAATTTAATGTATACAAATTTTTATGTTCATGCATATTCAAAATAGAGTTCAGATGCACAAAATACTCAAACAGCTCCAAAACGTCGGAAGCCCTTATCAAGATCAGCATACCGCAAGGCGCACTTGGTAGATGAAAATGGACAGTCGCTTCGCCCTGCCAATTATAACAGTGCATCTTCTAGCCAAAATCCTAGGACAATGATGGTAATAATAATTTTTTGGTACATTAATGTAATTATTTCAACGTCAAACCAATTAATCATGCATTGTCGATGTGCTTACTAATTGATATCATAGATTTTGTATTAATCATGTTCAAATATATTTTTTGAAATTATTAGGATTCTAGTGATGATGAGCGACCTACATACCATCTTCCGTTGCACCCCACGACAATGTAAAATCGAGAGAAGGCTGAATTAAGAGAAACACTCAGAGAGGAATGATACCAAGAATGGTTGAATCAACCACCTATTCAATTCCCACTACGTCTAGATTCACCAATTAGGAATGATACAACAATAGTATTTCTTCACAGGCTGGCAATGGAGGCAATCAAATAGAGGTTGGTATGGATGATTACTTAAGGGAAACAACTGCCATGGAGACAATGTTGTTGGATGCATTCTAGAATGATGATAAGCTAGGGGATGATGCTCATATCGTTGATACCTTTCTCGAAAGCCTTAAATTTTCTTCCACCACCCCTCTCTTTGGACCTGGTGGTTAGTAAAAGTCTATGCAGTTGGGGACAACGATGTTACTATACAACTTGAAGCAAAGTTTGTCTTGTTGAATGCATGTTTCTCGGAAATTTTGAGGTAATTAACCATCAAGTCCTCCCTTATATTTTGAGAAATATAATCACACAATGAACATTAAAAATGGTAAATTTTATGATTGTTAAGAATTATATCGACATTAATGTACATTTAATATTTTCCATGATCACCAACTACAGGTTATTCAAAAATAAGGTTCTTTCAAGTGATAATTTTGTGCCCGGTAGCTGCGAAGAGGCAAAGAAATCATTGATAATGTTGGGTGTTGAGTACATATCATATCATGCATGTCAAAATGATTGTATTCTATATAGAGGAGAATATGCAGACAAAGAGATATGTCTGAAATGTGGGCATGACAGGTATGATAAATAAAAAAAGAAGGGTAAATCACATGGTCCTCCTTTTAATATATTGAGGAACATGCCTATAATATTAAGGATTCAAAGGCTATTTCATTGCAAAGAATTAGCTATGTTGCAGGGATGTCATGCCTCACACAGAATTGAGTTGGGAGTTATGCGAATCCAAACATATTCAATAGCCATGAAGCGCATATAGGATACATGGCCCTAAAAATTCAAGGATGAAGTACGAATTCTACGACTCAACATAGCCATGGATTGTGTCAACCCATATTCCATCTAGAACACCAACTATTCTATTTGGCTTGTAGTAGTGATCAATAAAAATATCCCCCCATGGTTTTCCATGAAGAATGAACATCTTATTTTTGTGCTCATAGTCCCTGGTAGAATACAAGTGAAGAATATGGATATCTACTTACAACCACTCGTAGATGAATTGAAGGAATTATGGGATGGGATAAAGGTATACGATGTATCAAGACCCTTCGTAACAAAGAGGAGTTTTACATTGTATGGAATATGTGCTTACATGACACATGATTATCCAGCCTTAGGAGTTTGCTCTGGTAAATTACATGTTTATTGATTTGATTATATACGTAACAATATTATTTTGCATATTAGTTACTTAATTTGTTGTAATTGTTGTGATATTCATGATATTATTTAACATGCCAAGAATATATATTGTATACAATAATTTCACAGGTCTTGTAAGAAAAGGGTATTTTGGATGTAAACTTTGTGGACCTTCTCTGAAAGCTATATGGTCCAATGACCTACGAAAGCGAGTGTATGACTGCTCCAGGGTATTCCTCCCAGAAGAACACCCTTAGAGAAGAGCAACATCCTCTTTCAATGGTAAACGAAAGAGAACCCAAAGGCCTCCAATAATGACGCCAGCTAAATGGCTTAGAGAATATGAGAGAGAAAAGGAGAAGGAGTTCATAGAAATGTTCGATTCAAATGGGGAACCTATGTTCGATGATCCAGAATTCTTCGACACCTATGTTGAGAAATTTCCCATTGGGATGAAAATGAAATCTATCTTTTATAACCTCCCATATTGGGAGCATCTTAAGATTACCCACTTATTAGATCCATGCATATATTTAAAAATGTTTCATATTATTTATGGAGGCACATATCATCGAAACAAAGTGACACATTGGTTGTTAGGAAAGATCTTATTACTTCAAAAAATAAAAAGAAACATTGGCCAAGACGATTAGAAAGAACAGGATTAGACGCAAGTGTTGGTCCCTCTAATTCATGGTATTTCAAATAAGGTGATGTCCCATGGATTTTAAAAAATATGATATTTCTTTGGCAAAGGAAGTTATAATGGGTGTGAGGGTGCCATCTTCATACGAGTCTTCACTACGACATTGCTTCACCATGGATGACCATTTGTCAGGGTTGAAATCTCATGACCATTTGAATCTTCTAACAGTACGTATAATGTCTTAAGCATGATTATATTATTTATTATATTAATAAATGTTATCCCATGCAGGGATCATAAAACATAACTAATTTTGTATATTATTGCATGTGTTTATAACTTTGCATTGTCATTATCCTTTGTTCATGCATGGGTGTGTGAAACATGAATTTCCACAAGACCTAGGATGTGCCATATCTAAATTATCTGCATTTGTACGTTGGATCACGTCAAAGGAGATTCATGTGGTTATAATTCCACAGTGGCATCAAGAGATAGTTGAGATTGTTTGTATGTTTAAGAAGGAACTATCTACGAGTTTCATGGACTTGCAGGTTCATCTTCTAATCCACCTAGTAGATGAGGTTGAATTAGTTAGGGTGGTTTTGTACCGTTGGATGTTTTTCCTAGAGAGGTACATGAAGAAATTGAAAGGTTTTGTTCGACAAAGGGAAAAACCCGAGGGGTCTATGGCAGAGGGGTACATATCGTATGAGTATTTCTATTATGCTGGTGAGTGCATCAAGCAGATCGACAACAGACTAGGTGCAGTGATTTGGGACAATGAAAGAGATGAAGACAAAATAGAATGGGAGTTGCTCCAAACGAATGGAAAAAGGCGCTTGATAAAGAGTAAGCGACTTATAATTTTTCAAGTATACACAAAGTAAATATTCATGTTGAACTTCAATATAATGTATATTTTGATCTCATATGTACTATATGTCAGTTTTACTTCATCAGTGAATGCATAAATTGAAGCAATCAATAAATTCGTTCATTACAATTCCGAAGTGACACAACTGTGGGTCGCATTGTACAAACAAAAGAGGATGAAACGGGACAGTGACAAGAAACAATTCAGATGGTTGAACGGTAGAAGTGTTCCTTATCCCGATCATTTAAAATAAAATATGCCAAAAATATGCCCCAACATTTGGGTTGTTGACCAAGTCAGAGAGAAAGACGATGCAACCAGTCGTTACCTATGTGTTGAAGAGGATGCACTAAAAGTAGGGATTGGGTGCACCCACTCGGTAATAATATATTTATGTACATTTTAAACTTAATAATGCACCTTTGAAATGTAATTACATCTATATTTCATATTTTAAGAGTTGGGTTATTATAAGACACATGACACTATGATATTTTAACTTTTTTATAGGTCAATTTGTTCCCATCTATGTGGGCATATGGACACCATTTTCGCACAAAAAATGTCGATGATGGACACATGACACAAGACTGTGGAGTGGAAGTCAAGTTCGATCAATCTAGTCGAGCTAGCCACCGTAATCAAAACCTAGTACGAAGTACGTTAAGTTACATAGGAAAGATACAAAGATCATTGAAGTTGATTTCTCTTATTTCCAATGTGTTATTTTTAGGTGCAAGTGGTGGGAAATTTTTTATCGAAATAATGTAAAGGAAGACCGCGATAGTAGGCTGATATGTATCAGCTCTAGAAAGATATGGGATGAAGCTAAGGAGCCCTATGTTTTCTCCAAACACTGCAACCAGGTGTTTTTTTACCTAGATGTGTTGGATAGGGATTGGTGGTTCGTATTGAGACACGAACCTAGATCAAAAAATATTTTTGAGAACAATAGTGTTATCATGCCAAGAGAGGTGGAAGATAATGAGGGTGATCATGAGAACCGAGAGTGACATGGTACATGTGTTATTTCATTATTTATACTTTTTAAGATGGGTTTTTATAAAGAAGAGGACATAATTACCTTATAACTAAGACTCTCTTTTTCGAAACATTATAATATGTATTTTGAATTAATTGGTAATTTGCATTGTGTTAATGTTAAAATCATTTCACTTGATAATTTACAATTATGTTGATCTCAAAAACAATGATGTATTGTATAAAGTTCTTTTTTTTATAATTTCAATTCCTAAAATAATACAACTACTTGATTGCTTTAAATGTGTGTGAATGATATCTTCAAAATGTATAATATTTTTTTGGTATGTAAGATCATAATAAAATAATGATAATTTTAAAGTACATGAATTTATTTTCATTATTTTCTAAACTTTATTATGTTACAAAAACCATAATATTTTAGATTTATTATTTTACAATTATTTGTATTCACACAAATTTACAATTTTACAATTATGGTAATTTAACAATATTTATGGTATACATTTTACTTACCGTAGTTATGGTTCAAAATTGACAATTAATCTACAATTTTACAAATTTACAAATTCAAAATTTTTAATAAAATTGAATAATGACAATACATACAATTACAATTACAATTTCACAATTTCACAATACAATTACAGTTACAAATTTACAATTTTACATACAATTACAATTACAATTACAATTAAATTTTTACAATTTTACATACAATTACAATTAAAATTACAATCATTTCACAATACATTAAATATTACAATTACAATTAAAATTTTACAAATACTTTACATACAATTACAATTAAAACTACAATTAGAAATACAATTACAACTTTACAATTTTACGTACAATTAAAATTAGAATTTCAATTACGATCACGACATAATATTTAATAAATATCATGATTTAATATTAAAAATAAACATCACGATCATCATAATTTTCGTACAAACATCATATTTGACTAAAAAAATATTCAAATTCGCTAATGTCATCTAATCATCGTGATCATGATCATCTAACAAAACACAAGCATTGTATAACATCATCACAATACAAACATGAAATATACATCTCATGTCAAAAATATACTATGACATACACATCTATCTGCAAGTTGCACGTTAAATGAACATATCTAACATGACTTAACAATATACACATCATGATGA
Organism: Pinus albicaulis; assembly: GCA_034641835.2. NCBI lineage: Eukaryota > Viridiplantae > Streptophyta > Pinopsida > Pinales > Pinaceae > Pinus > Pinus albicaulis. The sequence continues at coordinate 37,163,620 of CM076584.1, read as the reverse complement.
ACACCAACATGTAAATTAAGTACATCTGCAACATGAACATAAAATACATGGACCATATATATATATATATATATATATATATATATAGATTCTGTATAATGTCAAAAATATAAAATTGTAATATAACTGCATATAAATGTCAAATATATTGTGGTACATCAATAGTAGTACTAGTTGAGGTCTGCTCAGTCGATTGTGCAGCCTCGACATACTCAGATAGATGATGATCACGTGCATGCTGATTTGGAGGTGCCTACTGATCAGGAAATGCATGTTGATGACTCGTAGATGGTCCAGCCTACTTATTGGATGGTGCAGCAGCCTACTCAATCAATGGACCTGCCTCCTCATATGGACCTGTGCCCTCCTCAGGATCAGGTGCTTGCTTAGGACTAGGACATATCTTCTCGCATCGTGCATACTGCTCAGATGATGCCTGCTCATAATCATAACTGGATGATGCAGGCTGGAGGAGGAGGTGGACTACTAGAACGATGATCACTCCCCTCATGATCATGATCATCAGATGATGCACCACCCTTTCGTACTACATCTCCACCATGGCTACCCCTCCTCGCTCGTTCCAGGGCTATGGTAGCTCCAATGATATGCCGCATGAGGGTCAAGATATCACGAGGCATGCCTCTCCTAATCTATGTCAGCCTATGATGAACCTGTATCTCTCTGATCGTAACCGACCTAACTCCCTCCTCAACTAGGAGTCGAGAGATTTGGTCACCCAAATCCATCCTAAATCAGGCGTCTAACCTACGACTCACACCAGCCGGTATCTACGCCTGATCAGGACCAGTTCTATCACCCAGATCCTTCGCCTCTACCATATCCTTGTCAACATGATCTACACCTGGATCATTCGGTGGCGGTGGAATATAATCGCCAATGGATGACCCAATATCTACAAAATATATATAATTACACAACAATAATTAGACAATTTCATTAAAAATTTTAATAAAACAAGTTAAAGAACATGTTAGAATAAATTTTATAATTCTAATTAATTAATCAAGACAATAAAATGAAACTATATTAATTTAAAGAAAACACTAATATTACCTCTCACATCAGACGGCTCATCCTATGTCAAGAGGATGTTGGTACACCCTCTCCAATCCAAACCAACATACGGACATGGCACCAGAACAAAGGAGTGATCATCAAGACTGGATAGAAAATCGAGTGCATCAAGAGATATCCTGGCGGAAAAGTTAGACTCACCCCTCTTGGGCATCATCTGGCACCACATCTCCATCCGTACATACAAAATCAACCTACGAGGTTTCTGAACAAAAGTAGGTCTCGTCTCTGGAAACCTCTAAAAAAATAAACAAAATAACTCTAAAGAAAAAGGGAACGTCAACCTCCCACGTGCCTGAGAACAACATCTATCTAATGATGTACAAAACTATCATGGCACCTGAAATAAATAATCAATATAAAATAAAAGCGAGCAACTAATGTGTTTCCCATCACTGGTATGGTGTGCAATGGTTGTCAGCAGTAGTGAGAGGCACCTCACCTCCTCTGCACAAAAAAAAAGAAAATGTAACAAACCACTGGACACCTACAAATTTGCAGGAGAAAGTATATCGTCGCTAATGTATCTCTAGGAGTACACTAGCTGACTCCCTGCTGCATAGACGACGGGAACATCTGGGAACTGGGAAAAATCCCACCCTCTCTTAGATATGCCAATAATAAAATATATGTCCTCCTTAGTGGGTGTGTACCACTGGTCAAGACAAACCTAGAAAGCCTGTCGGTGGGCATTCCACTTGAAGATGAGCTATCCCAATAGCCCATTATGGCCCTTCAGGGATGTAACCTCCTCATAGAACTTGAGGAGGCCTGCCTCCCTTAGGAGAAACCAGGTGGCTGTCGTAATAGGGTGAGGGTACATAATTCTCTCCCTCTCTCGTGCCTCCCACAAGAAAAACACGTTATACTGGTGCTCCATATATTCTTGTTGTTCCCTTTCTTCTCTTCGTTGACGTCACTGAATGATTCACATATTAAATACATTTTTTTATTAAATGAGACATGTGTATATATATATATATATATATATATATATATATATATATAGTCACGCACAAGTACTGGTACATCCATTTTTATCGCGCACTGCCCTCAATGCGCATGGAAATTGTCCGCACACCAAAAAACATAAAATGTACTTTCTTCTGCGGTGCGTTGACGAAACTATCCACCCCGGGGCGAATAGTTAGCTCAACACACCGCCCAAAAAATAATTCATGGTGAATGATGCGGTCCTGTAAATGATTGCACCATTGACTATGTACTAGTGTCAAGAGGGTGGTGCATTGACCACACTATGCATCTCAGGGTGGCCAGTTCGTTCAGTGCACCACCCTCCTAACATCAGTACATGGTTAATGGTACGGTACTGTAAATGCCCACACTGTTGACTATGTACTGATGTTAGGAGGGTGGTGCGTTGACCGAACTATCTATCCTGGGGTGCATAGTGTGGTCAACGCACTGCCCTCTCGACGTTGATACATAGTCAATGGTTCGATCATTTAAACGACCACATCGCCATGTCAGTTTAAAAAAAAAACATGGTGCTCGTTTTTCGGTACTGCACCGGAACCCGGTGCAGTTTTCGTTAGCACCATTCGTGGTGCGGTAAACACCCGCACCGTTGATTATGTACTGATGCCAGGAAGGTAGTGCGTTGAATGAACTATCTACCTCGGGGTGAAAATTTTGGTCAACGCACCGCCCTCTCGACATGGGTACATAGTCAACAATGCAGTCGTTTAAACAACCACATGACCATGTTAGGTTTTAAATAAAATCACGGTGTGCATTTTGTGGTACCACATCGGAACCTGGTGCGGTTTTCGTTAGCACCGTTGGTGGTGTAGCCTGTAAATTGATAAGTAGCACCGCAAACGGTGTGAGCCAAATGGCTCAAGCGCACTCCGCATAATTTTTTTTTTTAAATGGTAAATTTTAAGGTTTTTACAAATTTAATCTGCTAAAATTTTTAGTTATTGAGAAACAAGTAAAATACATGTACATTTGGGCGTCGAGGAGGCATATTTGCTAAGGAATTTGAAAAGCCAAATTTTCCCACCATTTTCCAAAATTCGAACTCCACATGGTGGGCAATGGATGACAACAGTGCGTGCAATGGGAGCACCGACGGTAGGGCACCTCAAAAAAGAGAAATTCACACTGGCACCTGAGAGGTCTGGAGCACTAAAGAAGTGAAAATGCATTTTTTTCGTTTGGTAATTTTTTTAAACTCTGTTTCTCTACACGGGTTTTTGAGACTCACTGAGCCTGTTTATGCATTGCGCATCGGTGTGCTATAGTAATGAGATGCACTGGGAAAATTTGTACAAAGAGCATGTTGTCTCTGTGTGCCAATTTTTAGTACGCACTAGTGCGTTGTGAGTTAAACGCAACAGTACAATTTATGATGAGAAACCCACTGGACAAAAACCATCCGCAAAAACCTCCACTGGCCAACTCCTCTAGAGACCTTTGTTACAAACGGATATCTGGGCTATTTTTATAAGGAGTTCCTAAAAACATCCACTAGAGGGTCTTTTCCTTAGAGTGTCTAGCAGGAAACTGGAGGAAGGAGGATGTTACTTCAGGAAAAGTAGTAGATGCTACCTTCTACGGGAAACTTGTGGGTTCACTCATGTATTTGGTGAACACACGACCATACATATGCTATGCGGTTAACCAACTTAGTCAAGCTATGGTTAAGCCTACCAAGCTCTTTTGGAAGGCAGGAAAGCATGTGTTGAGATACCTCAAAGGCACTATAGAGTTTGGGCTATGGTACAAGCGAATAAAGGGAGTGAAGCTTCAAGGCTTCACAAATTCAGATTGGGCAGGGAGTCCACCCGACATGAAGATCATATCAGGGGGCATATTCAACATTGGATCAAAAACATTTTTTTGGTACACCAAGAAATAGAGATCAGTTTCACTCAGTTCAGTAGAGGCAGAGTACATGGCAGCCAATCAGGCAACATATGATGCCATCTTGATGAGGAAGATACTTTTTGGTTTGTTTGGTCGACAGATTGATCCAAAGATGATTTATTATGATAACCAGATTTGGTCATATAACTTGTTATTATTAGATGGACCCAAGTACACCATGTAAGACCAATTTTACCCTAAGTAAAATTTCTTTCACTGTTACACCATTTTTTTGGTCATCTAACCTATTAACATTAGATAAACCCAAGTACACCATGTAAGACCAATTTTACCCTAAGTAAAATTTCTTTCACCACATTTGTCTATATTGCATGGTCATATTTAACCCAAAACAAGGAAATCAATTAAATAAATCATTATTTATTTGATTATTTCCTAAGAATAAGCTATTTAAATCATTATTTAAATAATATTCTTAGTTAAATTTGACTAAATCAAATATAAATAATTAAATAAACCATTATTTATTTAATTATATTCCCCTCATTTCCTTAAATAATAAATAAATCATTTATTTATTTGTTATTTACAAATAAAGGAATTGACCCAAGTCAAAAACCCTTTTCCCTCCAACAAATATAATAAAATATTCCTAAAGGGTGATTCTAGAATTTGATTAATAATATTTTATTCATGCACCAAGTTCTAGAACACCCCAATATTTTTTTATAAATAGAAGGGTTTTCCCCATTCATTAGTCACCTTCATTGCATTAGATCACTCTGGATCTACTCTTGGTCACAATTTTCCATTTTTGTTTTATGAACTCCCATTGAGTTCCATGTTTGTTTTTCTACACCAATAAGAGAGAGGAATTCCAAATCTAAAACACTGAGGACTTCCAAGAACCCATCCCACTGAGGAGAACCGAAAAACACCTTTCTTCTTTTCCTCTCAGGTGCCCCATTCTTTAATATAATACAAATCATTCTTTTAAACACTTTGTTCTTGTATTGTCTATTGGATGCATGAAGCCATACTATATTTTATCTGCTTAATGTCTTTTTGTGCTTAGATCTGAATTTATGCAGCAGACTTAAAGATATTTTGAAGCCATAATCGATGTTAGGGCTATTTTTTATGCGTAACTAAAGGGATATTTTATGACGAAAGATTCATACTAACAATTGGAAACTCGACACGGGTTTTCTTTTGCAACCGCTGTCGTTTTATATATTCCTGCATATCCAGCTATTTCAGACCCTAGGGTTTCTCTCTCCTTTTCTGTTTTTCCTATTTTTATGGTGTTTTTCACCCCTAAAACCCTCAAATAGTCAAATTTTTAACTTACATGTGTTTCTGGCCTTATTGCGCAGGTGACAGACATTAGCCACAGCTGAGACGACAAATCTTTCTGAAATCTGCCGCCGAGAGAGCCAGATCTGTAGGTCGCACTTATCGGCCCAAAAAGTGCAACCTGGCCTTGAGGTCACACTTTTCTGCCCAAAAACTGCATCCTGGACTGCACATAGGTCAGAACCTGCGACCTGCCCTTTTTCTGTAAATTTTCTAGCACTATTTCTGGGTTTGTCTGAAGCTTCTGTTAGGGTTTCCCAGCCTCTGTCTCTGCCCGTTTAGACCTGTTTCTGATCTGCTTCACTCAACTAAGAGGGAATCTTGCCCCTTAGGGCTCCAGTACCCTCCACTTTTATGGGAGAGTCTTTTTTGTTTCAGAAGTCTGCATTTTCAGAGTTTCAGCCTTGTTTTTCTCAGATCTGATACCTCCTTTTCAGATCCCTTTAGATCAGCTCTTCTCCCTCTCAAAACACCTCATATCGTTTTGTTTGGGGCTCATTTCTAAGGCCACTACCTTGTCTCTTCTATTTTTAGTTGATCTCCTCCTTTTTAGCAGAAACCTTGCCTCTGCCTATTTGTTGTTTTCTACACCACTTTTCTGCAGATTTACCCTTTAGATCCCAGTCCCTCTGGACCTTAGATCTATTGGCCTCTTTTTTTAGCGTGCTTTGCCTAGTTTTTCCCTCTCAGAGACTAGTTTTGAGAGACCCGCCTTCTTGGGTTAGATTGTTGCCTTGTTATTTGTTAGTTTTCTGTCCTTTTAGTCTTGTTCACTGCAGATTTATTTTCAGTTACGCAGCACACTTTTTCTTTTACTGTCAAAACGTCTGGGTTTAAACAATTAAAATTAACACACACCACACACTGACCTTAAGTGAAGAAGCGCCTGGTTAACACTGCCTAGCAAAGACTTTAAAATCAATTGTCACTGCACCTTTTCTGCCCTTGACCTCACTTGATTTTGTCTCTCCCTACCCTTATCAGTTTTTGCTTCTCCCATCCTCATTGTGCCCCCAAGGCACCTTTCTCGGAGACTTCTTGGCCTTCACCCTCAGTTTCCGCTTGGTCGACTTCCTCCTTCCCGTCGTCATCGAGAAAGTCCTCCCCCGAGTCCGCACTCCGACTCTTCCTCTGATTGTTCAGGTTCTCTCCCTCCTCTTGGCTCCCCCCCTGTTACCTTCCCCATGTCTAGTTCCGGACCTAGCCCTAACCCCAGTTCTATTGCTGGGTCCGTGTCCAGTGGAACCCCTACGGGACCTACCTCAACTTCCCCATTACTCCCTTATATGGCTAGCCTCAGTCTCCCCGATTTCAATCAGCTGATTAATGATCCTATTCGCCACGATGTTAGTTGGCCTGCTATGCCAACCAAGCTTCCCTCCGACATTCCCAAGTTCGAAGGCCTTGCTAGTGAAGATCCTTCTAACCATATCCGATCTTTCCACATGTGGTGTTCTTTCAATTCCATCACCGATGACTCCATCTGTCTTCGTTTGTTCCAGCACACGCTTACCGCCGAAGCTTCCAAATGGTATGTTGATCAAGCCACCTCTTCCCATACCACCTTTGCGACCATTTCCCAAGACTTTTTATCCTATTTCCAACTCCCTCTCCGATGTGACACTGGCACTGAACTCTTAACTTCTTTCCATCAATCCTCTTCGACCCACCTTTCTGCTCATGTCTAGGAATGGCGGCGAAGATGGAGCCTGTGTCGCGCTCCCCCCTTTGAAGATCGGGTTTACATGTATTGGTTCCTTCGCTCTCTCTTACCTCCCATTGGCAAAGATGTCGCATCCCATTTTCCCCAAACCGAAGAAGCTGCCCTCCAAATCGCTTTGAAATATGACCTTATCTACGCCCAATCTGGTTATGTTTATACCATCCTTCCTGACCTTCCCAAGCCCGGTGGCTCTAATGCCCCAGGGGCATTTCACTCTGTCGACGGTATCGTTGGAGCCATGTCACATACCTCTGCCCAACCTCTTCCAAGACATGGTTTCCCTCTAGGGGCCAACCCCTCTGGCACTTTTATCCCTCCAGGTGGAAATTATTCAGGATACGGCATGCCTCCTCCTTTTTCCCACGCTCCTGCTTACCTTACTGCTGCCCACCCTACCCCTTATCCTTATCCACAACCTGGTGTTCCAGCTACTCCAGCATTTGGACCTCCCACCCCCTTGCCTTTTCCACCCCCGCAACCGCACTTACTACCCCCTCCAGGGCAAGTATTTGCACAGCAGTGGGCACCTAATTTTCCTGCATCTAAAAGAAGGAGAAGAGGCAATCAATCCGCTTCTGGTAATCACGAACCCAATCCTTCAAGTATTGATCCTCACACTGCCAACCAGCCACAGGGTTCTCAGCCCAAGCCGAAAAGGACACTTCGCACCAATAAGCCTTGTTCGTGTTGTGGTGTCTATGGTCACTACACTCACAATTGTCCATTATTGCCACCAATGAAGCAAATGTGGGATTCTCAGGACACCGTGCAGGGAAAACACTCCTCCCCTTCCTCCCCAACTACTTCTCAACCTGTTGTGTTTACCAATCCTTTCCCTCAACAAGGATTTGTGGCCACTCAACCCCCTCATGCCTCGGTAACCACTCAACCTTCCCCTTCTGGTTCCTCTGATTACCAGATTCTCATGATGGCCTCTGACCCACCTCTCACCGTCGACCTCAACCTTCAAACTCAGTCACGTCAGTATTCCACACCTCCCATTCCATCTGTCTCCAAGTCTCCATCGTCCGGTCCTACAGAGCCTCTATCGACACCCAATGGTCCCTTGCAACTCCTTTTGCCCAAAGCCGAGGTTCATCCCAAGCCTCCTAAGGGACCATTACACCGAAATGCTACCTCTGGTCGAGCTGCCCATTCATACAGCAGAGTAGATGATCTGGCCCAATCTCCTACTGCCATTTCAACACTGGAACTCCTCCAGTCATGTCCTTCTCAAAATAGGGCTCTATTATCTGTCATGGGCGCTGTAGATCCTGCTGATGACCAATTGATTGTTTTCGACGCCCGTCAGTCAGACCATCCCCCTCTTCCTCCTTCAGTTGCTTTCCAAATCCCAGTCAAAATCTGAAACGCCAATGTTGCTCGGTGTATTATTGATGAGGGGGCATCTACCTGCGTAATGTCCGCTTCGGTTTGGAAGCAACTCGAATCCCCTGAACTGTCCCCTTCCACCATCACCCTTTGCGTGTGGGATGGCCATGCCTCCCAGCCCATTGGCCTATTTCATAACTGTCCTATCACCCTTGCCGGCAAGACTATTTGTTTCGACGTTGAAGTTATCGACGCCCCTCTTGACTACAACATCTTTTTGGGGCATAGTTACACTTATGCCATGTCAGTCGTCCGGTCCGTAGTCCACCGCAAGATTTTTTTCCCTCATAATGGCAAGATTGTCACCATTGACCAATTGACCTACCATGAACCAAAATCTCAGACCTCCCTTGAGTCCACCATCTATACTGTCACCAATAAACCAATTGTTGATTCGTTGACCAGTGTTTCCCCTGGCGTCTACAAAGACTCCTCTTTTCTTGGAACTTTTCTTGGTCCTCCCCCTCCTCCTGTCTCTGACCCCAGCTTAGCGAATGTTTTCATGATGCAATCGTCTCAGGCTGGCCTTCCACAGCCTGCTCAAGCTAGTCAACAACCTCAATCTCGCCCACTGCCTCTTGCTCCTAGCCCTTCGCTTCAGTCAACCGAACCTTTTTCACCCGGCCCTTCCCATCACACTCAGGAACCTCCCTACCCTCCTGAGTCAGTTCCCTCAGGTCTCCACCATATGGGAGCCGTCCCCCAGAGACTACCTGCAGTGAGATACCAGGGAGCGCAGAGCCCCCACCGGCGTCTATTCGGTCCCCATCATGGCCACCCTTTCCCTTCCTAATTTAACCTTGGGAATTCCCGTTTGGTATCTTACTCCTCCAACCAAAACCCGAGCAGGCCACCCCAAACCATACATAGCTGTGACACCCGTACAACCGATCCTCGTCACTCCTTCCACCACCACAGTGCCCCTAGCCCCTCCGCAGAACCCTCCTAATGCTGCGACAGCTACAGGCAAGAAATGAAATACTCGCAAGGGGGCATCCAATGAAAAGACCACCGCACCTAATGCTACCCCTCCCCCACCCGCCAAGCCTTGTGCCTTGTGTGATGGTATTGGTCATCCCACCCATACTTATCCTGAGTTGCCCCGTATCCAACCCATGGTTAAAGTCGTGTTCCCTGAATCTACGGTCCTTGACACCTCTGTTTCTTCCTCATCTGTAGCCAAGAACCCAAAGAATCTTCGCACCAACAAACCCTGTGCTTTGTGTGGTGTCCATGGCCATTATTCCCACCATTTCCCTCACCTCACGCATTACCGAGCCTCTTTAGAGGTCATTCACGAGTATGAAGTTGAACAAAATCAATTCGCCTCGCCCATCCTTGCTCAGTATGCGTCAAGTTTACTTGAGGATCCCCCGATTACCATTGACATCCCTCCCCTTAATGTTGAGATGTCTGAATCTGCTACTCCTCTCTTATACCTATCATCATCCGCACACCCCTCGGAGTACATCCCCTCTGAATCCACTTCGTCCATTTCTCTTGATCCACCTTCCGCCACTTTTTCAGGCTCTTTATGTTTCGACCATCTTTTTACTTGTTCCTCTGTCATTTCCCCTAATGACCCGTATGTGCCCCTTTCTTCCTCTACTGATGATCTAGGTAGCTTTGCAACCTCTTGTGGTTTCCACCACCTTTCCCTGCCTTCACATCATCCCGATACTCCCATCCATATCTATGATTTACTTCGCAACATGAGTCCCCGCTTTTCCTCCCTTTTCTTGTCTTGTGATGATATTCCCCCAACCCTCTCGTCCACTCATTACCTTGGTTATGCCGATGGTGCCAGTCGCTATTCTCGAAACCTTGCCTCAGCCGCCTGGGCCATTTTTACCCCCTTGCATACCCTTGTTCTTGCAAATGGGATCTGTATTGGTACCACCACCAATAATCAAGCCGAATATGATGTAGTCCGTGGTCTCCTAGCTGATGCTCTCTCCCATCACATCCTCCATTTGCACGTTTATTTAGATTCACTGCTTATTGTCTTACAACTTAATGGCGTCTACCGTGTGCATAATCCTATCCTGTTTAGACAATATTTACGGGTCAAACTTTTGATACGTGAATTTCGATTCATTACATTCAACCACATACCTCGAATTCAAAATCACTACGTCGATCAAATCGCAAATCATGTTCTAGACTGGCATTTATCACACACAAGACATAACATTTAAACACCATCAACAAAATGCATATAAATCATCTATATCATATAACATGTGTTTTCAGAGTCCACTACTTTGAAACATACGACATGCCCATAGCATGTTACAAAAACATAACTACAAAACTGGGGGGCACCACTTGCCCCTACACAAACACTGGGGGGCACCACCTGCCCTACACCTAATCAATCCCTGGAGGATCTGAAGCCAACGGCTCTGCTCCCGCAGCTCGTAGATCACGCACAGTCTGACCAGCCATCGCCATGCGTCGCATGATACCTCACCATTACGAGGGCAGCCCAATACACAACTCTATGTATCAGTCGTCTAAATCCTGCCAACCATGCTCCGACACATCGGTCAGTAGTCCCTCACATCTACGACGAATGTCCTCCACAAGTGTGGCCATCTCCTCGTTCTGTCCTGTCCTTGATCCACTTGCCCCTGTAGCTCCTCCTACTGCAGGACGTCCCATATATCCGGTCGGTTTTACCGGAGCTATATCTGCATTCCAAAAAAGTATAAGGATTATCACCATGCATACTAGTCACAAAATTTAAAATGCACATAACAGATTAGTTGCTTGTCACTTACCATCGGGTCCCCATACTCGACCAGGTGGAAGCGGCAAATCTGGATCTCCCTAATAACTCATCCCACTATAGGGATAGTCGCATATGTATAACGACATCTGATCCCAATGGACAAAGAACTCTGGTCAGAACACCCATCCGACCACCCTTCCCCCTCCTCTACTCAGTAGCCATCCCCACCGACGCATCCGGGGCTCTCTCGGGCCCCCATCAGGCAACTGTATATGAGGTCGTAAGGTCAAGATCGTCTCAAAGAAGAAAGAGCACAATACCGTCCCATACGCACAATCGTGATTCACTTGCCACTTACATAGCGACAGCTGTCGTTTCAACAACACCAATATCATTTGGGCCCACCCATAGTAGGTCCCGCCCAACACACTCTCTACAATCATCATATTCCCTCCAGTGATGTGATGGAATGCCTGGCTGCCCAAAATCCGCAACACTGCTGCTGCCACTGCCCGAGTCTCCAACCTCTCCAGATCCCCAACCGTTATCCGAGTCCCTTTGACTCGGACGCCTGGTCGACAATGTCGCTCAACAAACTCCATAATGTTACGCCCTCATGGTAACATAGGCTGCGTATTCCCCACCATCCCCAATGGTGGGAAACCAGTCAAGAAATAAAGATCCTGGACCGTCAACTCGATCCTATGCCCCTGCACTATAAACACCTCATGATCTGGGCCCCAATAGCTGATAATCTGGGCCAACAAGGGCTCCCCAACTCTCATCAACGAGTTCTCCAAAAATTTCAGAACCCTAAATCTAGCCAGTACACGACGGACACCCTGATCCGCTTGGATTTCCGTCCGCAATGTACCTAAGTCTCTCTCTCTCCATTTGATCAATATATCTGTCATATCTGCACAAAAGCATCATTTTTTCATTCTACAGATCCACAAAACTACATCTATTCACACCAAAACTGAATCTCAGCCCAAAACAACACTAAAATCACCTCCCTCTCACAGGTCACACTTTTCAGCAAAAACCTGGGCTAGGTCGCACTTTTCAGGCCCAAACCTACATCCCAGGTCACAGTTTTTGACCCAAAAAGTGCGACCCCGCCGTGAGGAAGAAGTAGGGGCAGTTACTAAGATTTCAGGCCCTCATCTGAACTTTGAATCCATCAAAAACAAAGAGTAGGATTAGAACTCTTACCTGCAACTAACGAATCACGATTCCAACGGTCGGTTTGTCTGCTACATTTGCTGCAAGATTTAGGGCCTTCTCTCCTCTCCACATTCACCACGGCTACACAAGCAAATGAATGATTTTGGAGGGAAAATGCCTTATTAGAAGAAAAACCCCTGTTTTTTCTTTCGCCAGCTGCGACCAAACCGTAGCCCCGTTTGACAAACCGTCTGCACTGTTGGAAATCTCTCATTGAGCACTCAAATGGGTGTTTGTTAGTTTTTTATGTTTTGATACTTCACTAGGACAAATTTTTTCCATGAAGGATCTTTTCATCTCTTCTCAAAATCGAATTTCTTCACTTACAACACTTGTACCAGGGGCACCACTTTTCCTCCTTACTTGTCTTTGTTCATGTTGATTTTTGTCATGAGCTACCCTATTGTACTCATGCTTTTACGGTCCCCCATTAGGCCTTCACTGCATGGCAGCACCATCGAGTCGCCCTTGTCTAGAGCATCCAAGTTGAGTCATCATTAGTCATGGAGTCTATCTCGCATCCCTCCGTATCCCACTATAGTCCTCCATCCTTCATTGCTTGGTCCCTCTCTCGTGTTGCATATTATGGCCTTCAGTCCCATTGTCCCCTATCCCTCATGATCTTGTGTCAGTCGCTTCCAAGCCATTCATGTCCTTTATGCTCTAACAAGGGAATTCGTCCATCCGCTACTCGATATCCCTCATTTCATCATCATCATTAGTGTCCATCTGATTCGTCGCTCCACTATCTTCTCTTGTGCCTCAGTTGGGGTTCCCTTATCGCCTCATCTATGGCAGACCTACTTCTGTCGACATCAGCTCATTTACTCCAGAAGTCAGGTCTAGGGGGCAGTGTTCCTTGGTTTGCGCTCTTTTAAGCCTGATCGTGATCTACACACTTGATGGTTCAGTGATGCAGTAGTAGCTATTGGTGATACCCTGGTGTGTGTGAGATGTCTCAACCCTCATGAGGGGGCGACCCTGCAGGTAGCCCCCCACATACCCAGATGACTTCTTCATTCCAGCCCTTGATGCAGCTCCTCCTAGTTGATGATATCGACCTCAGATGCTTGCAGAGCCTCTTCGATCTACATGTATCAGTCCGATTTCGCGAGCCCTTCCCCGTGTATAGGGGGCATTTGGGTGTATTTATATCTCATGTACTACAAAATTATTGTATAAGTCCTGACGATTATTCCAGGCATAGCATGTATGTGGGATTCATCATTCTCATTTTCTGGCTCATGTTTAGGCCAGCACTTGTTTTGTTATTGCATTCCGTGGTTTTCTGGGCGCTTTATTGTGTGTACTATTGTCTCGGCGGGCATAGGTATGCCTCCCCCGCCGCCTTTAGCACAGGTACCACTTCATACACTAGAGACTTGTTGCACATGTAAGTCTCATCTCCTCCGGGTCTAGTCCTTTAGCACTTTCGACTACATTACATTCCTCTCTCTCACTTTCCTTTCGTCATCTAGTGATTGAGTTCTTACAACGTACTTCTGTCATACGATTTGCTCCTAACACTCGTACGTTGGGGGGCAATCTGTTACACCATTTTTTTGGTCATCTAACCTATTATCATTAGATAAACCCAAGTACACCATGTAAGACCAATTTTACCCTAAGTAAAATTGATTTCACCACATTTGTCTATATTGCATGGTCATATTTAACCCAAAACAAGGAAATCAATTAAATAAATCATTATTTATTTGATTATTTCCTAAGAATAAGTTATTTAAATCATTATTTAAATAATATTCTTAGTTAAATTTGACTAAATCAAATATAAATAATTAAATAAAACATTATTTATTTAATTATATTCCCCTCATTTCCCTTAAATAATAAATAAATCATTTATTTATTTGTTATTTACAAATAAAGGAATTGACCCAAGTCAAAAGACCTTTTCCCTCCAACAAATATAATAAAATATTCCTAAAGGGTGATTCTAGAATGTGATTAATAATATTTTATTCATGCACCGAGTTCTAGAACACCCTAATATTTTGTTATAAATAGAAGGGTTTTCCCCATTCATTAGTCACCTTCATTGCATTAGATCACTCTGGATCTACTCTTGGTCACCATTTTCCATTTTTGTTTTATGAACTCCCATTGAGTTCCATGTTTGTTTTTCTACACCAATAAGAGAGAGGAATTCCAGATCTGAAACACTGAGGACTTCCAAGAACCCATTCCACTGAGGAGAACCGGAAAACACCTTTCTTGTTTTCCTCTCAGGTGCCCCATTCTTTAATATAATACAAATCATTCTTTTAAACACTTTGTTCTTGTCTTATCTATTGGATGCATGGAGCCATACTATAATTTATCTGCTTAATGTCTTTTTGTGATTAGATCTGAATTTATGCAGCAGAATTAAAGATATTTTGCAGCCATAATCGATGTTAGGGCTATTTTTTATGCGTAGCTAAAGGGATATTTTACGACAAAAGATTCATACTAACATTCGCTATGAAAAATAACTTAGTAAACCATAGTTATTAAGTTGTTTATGGTCTAAACACGAAACCTTGTGAGGAAATATTAAATAAATCTACATTTGTTTGATTTTCCTCAAGGAATAATTAGTTAAACATTAGTTTATTTAATATCCCTAGTCATATTTAACCCAAAACAGGAAAATTAATTAGATAAATGATTATTTATCTTATTATTTTCTAGGAATAATTATTTAAACCTTATTTAAATAATATTCCTTGTTAAATGTGACTAATCCATTTGTAAGTAATTAAATAAATCATTATTTTTTTTATTTTTATTCAACCACATCCTTAAAATAATAAATAAATCATTTATTTATTTATTATTTATAAATAAAGGGATTTAACCCAAGTCAAATTCTTTTTCTCTCCAACAAATATAATAAAATATTCTATAAAAGTTGGATCTTGATTTTGTTAATAATATTTTAATTATGCACCAATATCTAGACTAACTCAATATTTTGTTATAAATAGAAGGGTTCTCCATTCATTCACCACCTTTTGTTGCCTAAAGATCACTCTGGATCTATACTTTTGGTCTGACATTGATCCGCCATCATTGTCATATTTTGCTACCATTTTTCTTGTGAGCTCCCTTTGAGTTCCATTTTTGTCTGGGTTTTCTACACCATAAAGAGAGGGAGATTTTAGATCTGAAGTGCTGAGGACTTACAAGAACCCATCCCATTGAGGAGGACTGGTAACATCCTTCTATGTTCTCCTCCCAGGTGCCATAAATACAAAATTATTTAAACATATTCTTGTCTTGTCTATTGGATGTGTGGAGCAACTCTTGATTTTATTTATTGTTTAATGTCTTTTAATGCATAGATCTAGATTTTTGCAGCATTTATCTTGGTCAACTAATTGCAGATCTAAAGATATTGGCAACCATCTTTGTTGTTAGGGTTGTTTGTTATGCATAGCTAAAGTGGTATTTTTTCGTACATTTGCGATTAAGATTCATACTAACAACTGGCGACTCCATAAGGGTTTACGATTACGACCTCTATCATTTTTCAGATCCCTGCATATCCAGCTACGTCAAACCCAAGGATTTCTCTTCAGCTTCTTGTTTTTCTTTTCTTGATGTTGTTTTTAACCTATAAAACCCTAAATCATTGAAAATTCTAACTTTCGTGTGTTTTTGAACCTATTGCGCAAGTGACAAGCATCAGTCGCAGCTGAGACAACAATTTTTTCTAAAACCTGCAACCTGAACCTCTAAGGCACAGAAAACATGCCAAAACCTGCGACCTCTGCAGAAAACAGTTCAGAAACTGTGACCTAAACTTTTTGCGGGAATTTTTCTGAGATTTTTCTTGGTTTGTCTGGGCCTCTGTTTAGGGTTTTCTGACCTTCATCTCTACCCATTTTGGACCTGTACTTATTCTTTTTACTCAAAAAATTGGGAACCTCTCACCCTAGGGCTTCATTACCCTCCACCTTTGGTGGAAGAGTTTTAGCTACTGCAGGTCGTCTGAAATTTCAGTGTTCAACCATTTTTCAGATCTGATCCCTTACCTTCAGATCCACTTAAGATTGGTTATTTATCCATTCAAAACACCTCTTTTCAGTTTTTTTTGGTTTTTCCTCTAGGGTCCCCTCCGCTTCCCTCCAGGTTATAGCCTTTTGCCACCTCATTTATAACAATTTTCCCTCTGATTTTTTGTTGTTTTTCTGCACCTATTTCTAGAAGATCTAAACTTTAGATCATCATCCCTCCCGACTTTAGATCTATTGGCTATTTTGGTGTGTTTTGACTATATTTTTACCCACTTATAGACTAGTTGTTGAGAGGCTCGCCTCCTTGGGTTTAGATTAATGCATATTTAGCTGTTTATTTTCTGTTATTTCAGTTTCATATACTATTATCTGCAGGTTTATTTACAGTTATACACCACACTTTTTATTTTTTCGTACAAACATCTGGGTTTAAAAATTAAAATTTACACACTTAGCACGCACACCCTAAGCAAAGAAGAGCCTGGTTAACACTGCCAGGCAAAGACTTGAACATTGTAATCAATTGATCCTGCACCTCTCTGCCCTTGTTTCGACATTGTAATCAGTTGATCCTGCACCTCCTTGCCCTTGTTGGCCCCTCTTCCCTTTGTGCCGTGTTTGTGCCTTCATCATTTCACCCCCAAGGTGTTTATCTCGGAGACTTCTTGGCCTTCATCCTCAGTTTCCATTAGGAAGACTTCTCCACGTAGGATTTGAGTTAGTCCTCCACTGAGTCCACACTCCGACTCCTCTTCTGGCTCATTGGGTTCCCATTTTGGTTCCTCCCCCGGTTCTCCCCCTGTCACCTTCACCATGTCTGGTTCAGGACCTAATGCTGGTGGTAGCCTTGGCCCTAATGCTGGGAATACTACTAGTGGGACCGCAACAGGAACTACCCCGACTGCTCCCTTGCTCCCATAGATGGAAAGCCTCAATCTTCCCAATTTTAACCAGTTGATCAATGACCCTATACGCCATGACACTGGTTGGCCTGCTATGCCAACCAAGCTCCCTTCTGACATCCCCAAGTTTGAAGGTCTTGATGGAGAATATCCTACTAACTGTGTTTGATCATTCCACATGTGATGTTCATCTAACTCCATTACTGATGACTTTGTCCATCTTTGGTTGTTCCAACGTACACTTACTGGCGAATATTCTAAATGGTATGTTGATCAGGCCTCATCCTCTCATACCACCTTTGCGACTCTTTCCTATGCTTTTCTACCTTATTTCCAGCCTCCCCTCCATTATGACACTGGTACCAAACTTTTGACTTATTTCCGTCAATCGTCTGCGACCCGCCTATCCGATCATGTCTAGGAATGGCGAAGAAGAAAGAGCCTATGTTGAGCCCCTACCTTCAAAGACCTTGTCTACATGGGCTGGTTCCTTAGATCCCTTTTTCCTTCTATAGGCAAAGATGTCACATTTCATTTCTCTCAAACTAAAGAAGCCACTCTCCAAATTGCTTTAAAATATGACTTGATCTACGCTCAGTCAGGTTATGTTTATACCATTCTACTTGATCTTCCTAGACCCGGTGGTGCCAATGCATCAGGGGCATCCCATGCTGCTGACGGTATCATTGGAGCTCTTTTTGATCCATACAGTCAGCCTCCCATGGGCTATGGTTTTCCTCAGGGAGGGGCCAGCACCTTCAGCACTTTTCCTCCTCCTAGTAGCATGTATCTAGGATACAGCATGCCTCCTCCTTTTTCCAAACCTCCTGTTTACCACAATGTTACCCAACCTCCTTATTACCCATATCCACAACTTGGTGCTCTATCTCCTCAAGCATTAGCACCCCCACCTCCCTTACCTTCTCAACCCCCACAACAGCAACCATCGCCCCCTCAGGGGTAGGTGTATGCATAGCAGGGCGTGACTAATCCTCCTCCCTCTAAAAAGAAGAGGAAAGACACTCAAAATCAATCTACCCCCAGTAATCCTAGACCTAATCCTCAAGTTAATGCACCTAACACTTCTAACCTGCAACAAGGCACTCAGCCCAATCAGGACAGGCATGTTCGCACGAATAAGCCTTGTTCATGTTGTAGTGTCTATGGTCATTACACACATGATTGTCCTCTTTTACCATAGATATGGTAGATGTGGGAGACTCAAGAAGAATTGTGAGGATAGCAAGCCTCCCCTTCCATCCCTCCCAATGCTGCGCCTACTCAGCCAGTTGTGTTTACTAATCCTTTCCCTCAACAAGGGTTCGTGGCTACCCAACCACTTGAAGGTCAGGCGACCACTCAACCACTTCCATCTGGTACCTCTAATTACCAGATTATCATCATGAACTTTAACCAACTATAACCATTGACCTCAACCTTCAGAGTCAGTCCTGTTAGTACAACAAGCCTCCCGCTATGTCTGCCCTCGAGATCCCTTCTTCAGGTTCTACAGAGCCTCTTTTGACAACTAATGGTCCTTTTCAGGTCCCTCAGCCTAAGGCAGAGGTTCATACCAAGATCCCTAAGGGACCACTACGCCAAAATTCTGCTTCTGGCAAAGCTGCCCATTCGTATAGTATAGTAGATGATTTGGCGCAATCTCCTGCTTCCTTCTCAACGCTGGAACTCCTCTAGTCGTGCCCTTCAAAACGAAAAGCTATACTATCTTCCATGGGAATTTTAGATCCTTCATATGATCATTTGATCGTCTTCGATTTTGACCGGTCAGAACATCCTCTTCTTACTTCCGTTGCCTTCCAAATCCCAATCAAGATCCAGAACGCCAATGTTTCCGGTTGTATCATTGATGAGGGGGCATCCACCTATGTGATGTCCGCTTCGGTTTGGAAGCAACTCGGATCAAATGAGTTGGCCCCTTCCATGATCACCCTCTGAGCGTGGGATGGCCATGCCTCCCAGCCCATTGGCCTATTCTACAATTGTCCTATTACTCTTGCGGGAAAGACTGTTTGCGTTGATGTAGAATTCATTGATGCCCCCTTAGATTACAACATTCTATTAAGTTGTAGCTACACCTATGCGATGTTTTCTGTCCCATCTGCAGTTCACCGCAAGATGTCCTTTCCCCATAATGGAAAGATAGTCACCATTGACCAATTGACATATTACGGACCGAAGTATCATACCTCCCCTGAGTCCATCATATCTTCGGTGGCCAATAAGCAAATTGTCGATCCCTTGACTAGTGTCTCACCCTGAGTCTACAAAGACTCCTCTTTTCTTAGTACATTCCCTGGTCTTCCTCCTCCTGTCTCTGATCCCAGCTCATCGAATGTTTGCATGATGCAATCGTCTCGGGCTTCCCTCAAGTGGCCCACTTCAGCTATTCAGCACCCTCGCCCTCTGCAGCCTACTCCTAGCCCTTTGATTCAACCTTTTGGACCCCCTCCCCCTAGCCCTTCACCTACAGATGGTATCCATGAGCCTCTCTACCCTACAAGAATGGTTCCTCCAGGCCTTAGCCATCTCGGAGTCATCCCGCCTGGCCATTACCCCTTCAGTCAGATATCGTTCCTAGCTCCCCCTCCTCGAGTATTCTCAGTAACTGTTATGGCTACCCTATCCCTTCCTAACCTAAACCTGGGGATTCCCATCTGTTACCTTGATCCCCAAGCCACTACCCTGCCTGGTCAACCCAAACCTTATCTTTCTTTGACCCTAGTTCAACCGGACCCCATGACTTCTCCCCCTGCAACAGTGCCTCAGCCACCTCAACAGGAACCTTCTCCTGTTGCTAAAGCTTCGAGTAAAAAGGGAAAAGCTCGCAAGAGGGAATAAAAAGACAAGGCTTCCCTGACTAACCCTGCTCCTCCTCCACCTCCAAAGCCTTGTGCTTTATGTGATGTCATCAGTCATGCCACCCATACCTTTCCCAAGTTGCCTTGTATCAAGCCCATGGTTAATGTTGTGTTCCCTGAGTCTATGGTCCCTGAAAACTCTGTTTCTTCCTCGACTTCAACCAAGAACCCTAAGAATATTCACACCAATCAACCTTGTGCTTTGTGTGATCTCCATGGCCATTATTCCCACCACTTTCCCCACCTCACACATTACTGCGCCTCTTTGGAAGTAGTCCGAGAGTAAGATATTGAACAGAACCAGTTCGCCTCTCCTGTTCTTGTGCAGTATGCTTCGAGCCAGCCTGAGGATTTTCCCTCTCGCATTGACATTCACCCTCCTGATGTTGAGATGACAGAGCTTGCAGGCACCATCCTCTACCTATCATCATCCATGAGACCTTCGGTGGAATCTCCCTTTGGGACTGCCCCTTCTGTTTCACCTGACCTCCCTTCAGCGATCACCTTTGGCTCAACATCGATGGATCCTCCATCTACTTGTTTCTTTGTCACCCCTTGTGATGATACACATGTGAAATTCTCTTCTCACGATGATGAGTCAGGTAGCTTCACCATGTCAGGTGGTATTTCTTCCACCAGTCACCCCATCTTCTATTACGATGACGACATTATGGAAGTATTCACCACCCCTGACTTTATCTATCCCCCCTTACATCGAACCTATGCATTCGAACCACATACAACTTGTGGCCATTACATTGACACCCAATGTTTGGGTAAGGGGGCACCCATATTTGAGAGACCAGGAGAAGCAATTCTCCACAACTCTCTTAATGTATTTGGTCTTGTCGACTCTATTACCCTTATTCTTCCCCATTTAGAGGAACCTATAGAGTCCCATATTACTTTAGATCACTCTAGGGATGATACCCCTCATTGTTCCTTCAATTTACATCAGCAACCCAGTCCCCTAGACATTGTTGTTGACTGACCTATGGGTTTTCTAGAAGAGCATCAATTCATTTTCTCCAAATCCACTCTTTGGGATAGTTACACCATGTATTCCAACCCAAAAAATTAAGTCCATTTTCTTCATATATGCAGTACCAAAAGAGATTGGTAATCCTCCATTCCAGTTCTCGAGCTGCATAACCATAATGAAAGAAAATGGCGCACCACATCATAAAAATGTGTTTAGATTCCCCCTTTCTAAATAAATTTTGGCATGATCATAACATGCTTGGGGGCACCTATGCCCCTCCACCATAAAAATCCCAGATCTCAGCCAAAAACAACATTGAAACCCCCTTTCTTTGACATATCGCACTTTTCAGGTCATTTCCTGGGACAAGTCGCAGTTTCTGCCAAGCACCTGTTACCCAAGTCACAAAACAGACCCTAAGAAGTGTGACCTGGCCTGTTCATGAGCTTTGGGTACCTAAACTGAAATTTTGATCCACTGAAATGAAAGAGTAGGGTTAAGCCTCTTACCTGCAACTGACGGATCTCGATTCCAACGGTTGGTTTGTCCGCTACGATCACCGCAAGATTTAGGGCCTTCTCTCCTCTATACATTCAACACAGCTACACTTGCAAATGAGTGAATTTGGAGGGAAAATGCCTTATTAAAAAAGAAAACCCTGATTTTTCTTTTGCCTGTTGCGGCCAAACCGTAGCTCAGTTTGACAAAATGTCTATACCATTGGAAAGCTCTCACTGAGCCCTCAAATGGGTATCTGTTAGTTTTTCATGATTTGATACTTCACCAAGACACCTTTTGTACAAGAAGGGTCACTTCACCACTCCTCAAAATCACATTTCTTCACTTGCAACACTTGTACTTGGGGCACCACTTTGCCTCCATACTTTTCCTTTCTCGTGTTGATTTTCGTCATGAGTAACCATTATGTACTCATGTTTTCGTGGTCCCTATTGGACCTTTTCTTTGTGGCAGCATCATTGAGTCGTCCTTGTTTAGAGCATCCGAGTTGAGTCATCATCACATCCATGGAGTCTATCCCGAGTCCCTTTATATCCCATTATAGTCCTCCATCCTTCATTTCTTGCTTCCTCTCTCATGCCGCACATTATGGCCTTCAGTCCTACTGTCCCCTATCCCCTTTGATATTGTGTAAGTCACTGCTAGGTCATCCATGACCTTTATGCTCTAACAAGGGAAGTCATCCATCCACTACTTAGTAACCCCCATTTCCATATCATCCCTGGTATCAGTTTGTCATTCGCTCTACTATTTTCTCTCGTGCCTTAGTTGAGAATCCATTATTGCCTCACCTATGGCAGACCTCCTTTTGTCAACATCATATCATTCATTCTAGAAGACAGGTCTATAGGGCAGTGTACCTTGGTTCCATCTTCCACTCTTGTTCAGTGCCTCATATCAGGCAAAGGGACTCCTTATTTCCCTTTGACTTGATTGTTTCTTAGCTCCAGCTCCTTACAACATGATGGAGATCTGTATACTTGATGGTTCAGTGATGCAATAGATTGTACCAATGATTCTCGGGTGTGTGTGAAATGTTTCAGACCTCATGAGGGGGTGGCCCTTCAGGTAGCCCCTCACATGCCCGAATGACCTCTTCATCAAAGCCTTTGATGTAGCTCCATAGATTTGATGATGCCAGCCTCAGCCGCTTGCAGCGCCTTTTTTTTTTCATGTATCAGTCAGATTTTCTGAGCCCTTCCCTGTTTACAGGGGCATTTGGGTTGTATTTGTATCTTATGTACTCAGATATTATTGTATAAGTCCTGACTGTTATCCCATGCACAGTATGTATGTGGGATTCATTATCATGTTCTTATCTATCTCATGTTTATGCCAACATGTACTATATAGTTCAATCCCTTGTTTAATGGATGCATTATTCTTTGTACTTCGTCTTGGTGGGCATAGGTATGCCTCCCCCGCCGCCTATAGCATAGGTACTCACTCATAAAAGAGACTTGTCACACCTGTAAGTCTCGCTTCCTCGGAGTCTAGTCCTCTAGCACTTTGGTCTACGTTATATTTCTCTCTCTAATTTCCCCTTCGGTGTCTAGTGATTGAGTTCTTACAATGTACTTCGGTCATACGATTAGCTCCTAACGCTCACACGCTGGGGGGAAATATGTTACACCATTTTTTGGTCATCTAACCTGTTATTATTAGATGGACCCAAGTACACCACGTAAGACCAATTTTACCCTAAGTAAAATTGCTTTCACTATGAAAAATAACTTAGTAAACCACAGTTATTAAGTTTTTTATGGCCTAAATAGGAAACCCCATGAGGAAATATTAAATAAATCTACATTTGTTTGATTTTCCTCAAGGAATAATTAGTTAAACAACAATTTAATTAATATTTCTGGTCATATTTAACCCAAAACAAGAAACTTAATTAGATAAATGATTATTTATCTTATTATTTTCTAGGAATAATTATTTAAACCTTATTTAAATAATATTCCTTGTTAAATGGCCCACGTGGTGTAGAACAGTCGGTGATGGGGTGCACTGTTAAGGCACTCCGTTCTGTAAGGTCACCGGTTCGAAACCCGTGGGTGGCATGGGAGGAGAAAAAATGGAAAAAAAATTAGGATTAGTCTGAACAAGAAAAAAAAAAAATATTCCTTGTTAAATGTGACTAAATCATTTATAAATAATTAAATAAATCATTATTTATTTGATTATTACTCAACCACATCCTTAAAATAATAAATAAATCATTTATTTATTTATTATTTACAAATAAAGGGATTTGACCCAAGTCAAATTCTTTTTCCCTCCAACAAATATTAAAATATTTTATAAAAATTGGATCTTGATTTGGTTAATAATATTTTAATTATGCACCAATATCTAGACTAACTCAATATTTTGTTATAAATAGAAGGGTTTTCCATTCATTCACTACCTTTTGTTGCCTAAAGATCACTCTGGATCTATACTTTTGGTCTGACTTTGATCCACCATCATTGTCATATTTTGCTACCATTTCTTTTGTGAGCTCCCTTTGAGTTCCATTTTTGTTTGGGTTTTCTACACCATCAAGAGAGAGAGATTTTAGATCTGAAGTGCCAAGGACTTACAAGAACCCATCCCATTGAGGAGGACTAGTAACATCCTTTTATGTTCTCCTCCCAGGTGCCATAAATACAAAATTCTTTAAACATATTCTTGTCTTGTCTATTGGATGCATGGAGCAACTCTTGTTTTTATTTACTACTTAATGTCTTTTAATGCATAGATCTAGATTTTTGCAGCATTTATCTTGGTCAACTAATTTCATATCTAAAGATATTGGCAACCATATTTGTTGTTAGGGTTGTTTGTTATGCACAGCTAAAGTGGTATTTTTTCTTACGCTTGTGATTAAGATTCATACTAACACCAGAGTTGCATCAAACTCTCGGTTAATCGATTTTTTCATGACAAGCCCAAGAATATTAATATCTGATATCACCATCTTAGATATTTTGTGCAGAGGATGATTATGTCATTAGAGTACATTCCCACGGAGTAGCAGGATGAAAACATCTTCACAAAGGAACTGTCAATAGGAAAATTCGAGTTCCATAGAGGGAGGATCGGGGTAGGAGATAATCTCTTTCTTGTTGATAGGGAGTGTTGAAATTGGAAACAAGAAGAGGCTTCTAATTTAATTTTCCCTTAATTAAATTAGAAGGAAATTTTAATTCCACATCACATGACAATTTGTACGATTCAATTGAGTTGGGAAGACTTAGTTAGCTTAGTCAATTCGAGCTGGGGGTGAAATTGGGGGCATGTAGAGTTCACTCTAAGTTTTAGGGGGTCGAGTTGCAGTTTATTTTAAGTTGTAATTATTTAACTTAATTATTTGAGTTAAAATCAGTTTAACTAGTACTAAGTCATGGAGGAGTTAGTGAGAGGTCCAGTGAATTAAATTTGATTTAATTCACATGCGTTGATCAATCAGATAACTGATAATTCACTATAAATAGTTGTTGCATGTCAGTTCTAATGAAGACCCAGTTGAGATTAGAGTTAAAAGGAAGTATACTATCAATTGTATAATTAGAAAATTGTACAAGTCATGCATGAGGTTAGTAGGATGCCTTGGATGTATTACACAATCAATTATTGAGAATTTCCTAATTAATAGGGGCTCAATTCCGTCATGAATGTGTAAGCAATGCTAAACAACTAGAGGCAAGGAAATTGGTTAAGTATTTGAAAAAACCTGCTTAGATTAGTGTGAGACAATCATAGATAGTGTAGAGATCTCTCAACCTTAAGAGAAGCATTGTATTGTTTCATATTATTGACTTAATGCAATATATAGATAGGAGGGATTTTAGTTGAGGCGTTCCCCATATAAATATTTGTGTTGTGCGATTGAAATTCTTTCTCTTTCTTGTTCATGTGATCATGTGATCATAATTGGTTTCCACAATTTGTAGAATAGATTTAAGTATTTTGTTTTAGAATATAGCAAGATAAGTTGAATCTATGTTGATTTTCTACATTAACAAAGTTAAGTGTAAGCCATTAGACACATTCGACAAACATCTAGAATTGGATATATCTCTTCTTTCTTCTTATATTTACTTTTGATAATACATGTTAATATTAAGAGAACATAAACCATTATTTATTCATTTCAATACACCCATTTAATTTAATGAGATTTTGATTACTTATCCCTACACCATTTAATGAGATTTTGATTACTTATCCTCACACCCATTTAATTTAATGAGATTTTAATTACTTATCCCTACACCCATTTAATGTAATGAAATTTTGATTACTTATCTCTACCTACATAGATTATTCCATAACAATTTGGAAATGATATTTATTATAGTTTAACACATGTGAATACCTACATATATTTACCGTTAACAAATTAAAATTGGTTAATTATATTAAAAGCTATATAAACTTACAATTAACCAATTAATTATATTAAAACTTATAAACTTAACATTAACCAATTAAAATTGGTTAATTATATTAAAAACTTCAAAAGATGTTTAAAAAAAACAGCGATCCTTTTAAAGTAAAATGTATATAAAAAATAACATTTTAATATTACTATAGGGTGATAATATAAATTAACTTTCACCACCATAAAAAAAAATCTTTTCTTTTTTATTAACCATATTAATTATAAAGGTTGGTTTGAGGAGTGCATACTAGTCTTCCCGTTTCAATATACCACTCAAGTGATATCTTTGACTAATATAATATACTAGTTGATTGATCCAAAGTCAACTTTCTCAAAAATATTGAGAGATGGAGTAATGTGCAAAAACTTCAAAGGTGATGAATTGTCTTAATAATTTATCCTTCATAAATCCTAACATAATAACTTTGCCCTTGATGGCAAATAATGATTATGGGAAGCTTCTTCATGAATCTTACCGCTTTGGATTGCCACCTACCAGGAGAGATGTGAATCGACCAAGAATTTAATGGAGGTTGACAAATGCTTTTGCCAATTTGACTTCAGAGACCCTCCTACCCTAATCATTTGTTGACTCTGCTATTTTAAAACCGCGTGGTCTAACCAGCCAACCTGTGAATTGACCAAGACTTTAATGGAGGTTGACAACTGTTTTTTTTGCCAATTTGACTTCGGACACCCTCCTACCCTAATCATCAATTGACTCTGCTATTTTAAACTGGTAATTTAAAACGAGGCAATTTAAGTGTCCGAATAATGCGATGTGGGAGTAAAATGGGGTTTGAAAGTTTGTACGAAATATATCAAAATTTCAACTATCTGTGACAAGGCTGTAAAGTCCAGGCCGCTAAACAATTTTACGCGTCATAACGTCGACGAATGCACACTTTTATTACAGAAACATATACGGATGTTCTCAATGTTTGACTATTGATCACGATCACCACAACAAATATGTGAACTGCCATATATATATATATAACTGCTGCTTGCTATATCCATTGTAGAAATTTAGATTGTTCGGTGATTATCTGAGTTCGTTGTGAAGAGCAATATCATATCAGTTTTCCATATGGCGAAGTTGTTGGTATTAGTTGTGATGATATCGTTATTGATTTGCCACTCAATCGCCTTGCGATTGCTATCGCAAGGTATTAGAGGCACTGCGCATTTGGAATGACATTATTTTGAAGTCTATTTTTAGAGTCATTTTTGTCATATTTGGGAAATAATTTGGAATTTGGAGAAGTGATTTTTTGTCTTTTTTATTCTAGAATAAATATTGTCCAGTGTCTGATATTTACAAAATCTAGGTTGTTCTAACTTTATTTTAATTGCAGAAAAGAGTGAAGTTTGGGTTTCCAATTGTAAAGAAAATTCCATCCAAAACACTCCCAACAAAGTAAGATATAAGTTATGAAAACTCATATCTGTGAATTTGTTTCTTGAATTTCAGTTTGAAGTGGAACTTACAGAACTTGGTGCTGCAGGATGGAGATCATAAGGTATCAAAATGCCAGGGCCAAGCTCTGGCTGGAAAGAATAGAGTGCATTCAAAGTCTAATGAAGATGAGTGGAAAGAAAGCAATGAGGAGAGTGATCAATATGAAGATAGCGATTATATTTATACCCATCCCAAGCCTTGAAAATGGTCCCTTCGCTGCACTTGGTGGATCTGATCATCAATGGCCTCTGTGTGTTAGTTGTTAGGGTCGATGGACAATATATTTGTCAAATTTTCGGATATGTAGGAATACATTAGCATCACAGTTTTGTAATCTTTGACACTCAGCAAGTCAATATTAGCATAACTTGTTATTATAATTTTTTAATAGTCTTCAATATCTTTAATGAAAGAGGAGTGGAATGGCATTATCTGAGTTTTACATATGGTCATAGAAGTGAGCTTCCCATATACTGTTATTATTTTTCTGCTTTGTAGAAGCTAGCTTACATAACCAAATTGTCTTTGACTATTAAATTGTTTCCTAAATATACATTTTGATTATTGGAGTGATCCCCGTATTGGAGGATCTTTTCCAATTAGATAGTTCTACATGATTCTCTTGAGTACTTTTATTTGCGACTTTCTATCACTCACTGGATTCTGGAATCTGTCACGTTCTCACCGTGTTAAAATCTCCATAAAGAAGACTAGGAGTTTCGCGCAGTTCGTCACTCGTGTAGTACTTCATCTTTCAAAGTTCGTTCACCTGTTTTTCCATAGTTCATCCCGCTGCATCTTAAGCATAAATGTCGAGAAACCCTAATCATTGTTATCAAGTAAAAAATTGAATTTTATTAGATATCAATAAAAAAACCATGAAATTGGGGAGTCTTATTATTATTAAAACTAGAATATATCTATTTAAAACCCTGATTTAATATGAGTTAAAACTCTGATCTAATATGACTCTAGAGAGATAAGTTTTTTTGCAAACTTATTTTACAATGTAAAAAACAATGTATAACTTTTTACAGTTTAAATTGCATTTTTGAAAGTTATAGTAATTAGATAACATGTGTATTGAGCCATTTTATTAATTCATATTAGAATATTTTATTCATAAATCACATTGGATATTTTATTCTATATCACATTAAAATATTTTCTTTTTAACATTTTTTTCTATATATAGAGATATATCAAGTTGGTATCACTTATTAAAATATTTTTAAAAAGCATAAGGTTTAAACATCTTCCTCACATTATTTTTTATCTCTAATTACTTAACATGATATCAGGTTATATGGACAACTAATTAAAAATACATAGGATATATTGTTTTTACTTTTTATTATAGCGGACAATGCTTTTTATTTAGAGAATATTTTCTTTTTATTTTAAGAGGGACAAACATACTTACACATTGTCTTTTACCACTAATCTACCAAAAGTCTAGAAGGATCAAATCTCAAACTTGAAAAAATATTTACACGTCAATTAATCCATTTTAATGCTTGGTAAATATGTGATTAATATAAATCTATAGTGGTAAATTTTCATTGTTTAAATTGTATATTTTTATATTTTATAATTATTAATATTTTATATTAAAAATTGAGTTACATATTTTTCTCTTATCAAAAAGTAATTACTCTACTTTACTTTTAATTGTTGTGTTAACATATTTTTAATTGTCTATTTATATGGTTATTTAATTTTTGTTTTTTTGTTTGGTCAACATGATCAAAAATTATTTTTATTATTTTTTTGAATTATAAAATAAAATTTAAAAAATTTTGATATTAAAAACTGAAAGACTAACAATTAAATGAGATGAAGTGAGGAGAACTAATCCTTTTAGCATAAAAAGAAATGACAAGTGTGATAGCTTTAGTGTTATTAGTTAGTCAATCAACAATGATGTTTTTTTCAAATGATACATTATGAGGTATCATATTTTTCTATTAACTAATTAAATAAAAAATAAATCAAAGATCATTTTAGTGGCTGTCCAAAAACACTTTAAAAAAAACATGATAGGTGAAAAATTGGATTACAACGAATCATATATAAATATCATTAATCATTCTCTCTAAATAATTTTATATGAAAAAATATTAAAAAAAATATACTCAATAGTATTATAGAAATGTATATTAAACTCAATAATACTATATTACTATATGAAAAAAAGAATATTAAAAAGAAAAAAGTGAGCAAAATACTTGAGAAATGACTATCTAATTCATAAAATAATGTTCACAAAGTTTTCAAAATAGTTTTTTAAATATTTCATTTTATTTTCTTTTTATATGTGCATTTTATTGTTCAATTTTAATACTCAATGACTATCTAATGCCATATAAAGGTGACTTTTAAATATTTCACTTTATTTCCTTTTTATATATGCAATTTATTTTTCAATTTTAATACTCCACGTCTCCTCTTTATTTCACTTTGACAATGAACTTTGTTGGAAAGTCCTTGTCCCTGTTTCCCCTCTTCTTTTCAAAGTTGTTTGACGGGATACATTGATTAGGAGTCCTTTTATTTATTTCACTTTGGGTTTAACCATTGAACTTTCTTGGAACGTCCTTGTCCCCTCTTTTTTCAACATTGTTTAACTGGATACATTAGGTAGGGTTCCTCTTTATTTCACTTTGACGATGACTAG